>OY796887.1:37811260-37930083 GCA_963680785.1 Diplosoma virens | reverse complement strand
ACACGAAGCATTATTTATTAAAAAGCGTAATCCTGGTTTAAATCGACAACTTTATGCAAAGGTTCTTCATTTTTATTAAATGTTTTTTAATTTTTATTTATTTTTATTCTTTTCTTATAAAATTTTAAATTTACTTTCATTTTTAAATAATTTAATGAAACTAAAAAAATTGGCTTTATAATTCTATTTGCTTTAACTTATTCGTCACAATGTAAATCATTCATGCATAAATAATTAATTTTCTTTGTTTTGACGCATTATTGTTAATTTCATTTAAGTTTAAGTTTTTCTTGAAAAGGGCTTAAGAAGCCGAAAACGTTTGAAAAATAAAAGTTTTATGAATTTAATTGTGCTGCTGAGTATCGCCACAATATGGTTGAAGAAAATTTATTCCTTGCCAAAATTATATTATCAGAGATATTTACTACATCTGTTGTTGTGGCCCTTCAAAGGTCAGACACTTCTTGAAAGACAAGTCGAAATGACTTGCGGTCAACAGTCTCGTATTTCCCATTTCTAACCAGTTGAGATGCAATAGCATCGGCTGAAACGGAACAGTGACGAGGAGAGTGTCGTGACCTACCAGTAAGGTTGTTCAAAATACTCCACGCTTTTCGACTAGAGTGTGAGAAGTCAATGCTCCGAATTGCTTCGGACCATAGATCCCTTCGCTTTCTGTCAAGTTTGGCAAGCAGAGCTGTAGCAGCCAAACTTGAGTCGTCTAACTGAGGAGACTGCAGAAAGGTTTTATAGAGGGATTCACACTCTGCATCCCAACACGGAATATAGTTATTTCGATACCCGCGTGGGATAGTCTTTTTGGCTGCTTTCTTAATGGTGTTACAGAAGTCCTGGTATGCCGCATCCACATTAAGTGAATCAGGCGGCAACAAAGTCTTTGCGAATTTATTCGTCAAAGCAATGTAGTGACTCCATTTGTCCTTGCGGAAATTCCATCGCTTAACAGGCATGCATGGCACTGCCATAGCAAACCTTGATGGTGTAATAAGCGAAGGTCGATGTTGTGACCTGGGAAACTTGTCAAGGACACGTCTATCCGGTACGCTAGCGAAAGCTAGATCTGGATTGGAATTAATATCGGCAAAATAAAAGCAAACTTTATTATGATGAAATCGGAACTTAGCAGTCGATTGTTAAAACTATAGCAATTTTGAAAAAGTTAAGGACTGTGTCACTTTTCTTGTTTTCTTCCTAGTTGCCGGCCGGCATATCTATTGTAGTAAATAAAAAATTTTTACTTTGATTTCTTATTTTACATTTTTTGAGTTTCTGTATTCAATTTTATACTTAATATTTAGATACAGTCGGCCGATTTTAAATTATTAAAATTTTTGGTTTTTATTTTGTAACTTGTTATTCAAAATATTTTGCTCGGATATTTTCATCAAGCCAATTTTGAAGAACTGATATCAAACCTTAACATTACACAACTCAGCCTACTTATTTTAAAAAGAAGCTCGGCTTTTCGGTAGTCCGAACCGCCAGAGTTGTAAATTTTTGGGCGGAGTCGTTTTTTTAGAATTGCTGAAGTCAGAGTTGGGAGTTGAAATTGTTTTTTAAATGTTTTGAGTCGGAGTCAGTTTTGCAGATGTTATGAAGTCAAAGTTGGAGTCGAAAAATTTCAAATAGATGGAGTCGGAGTAGGAGTTGAGTCCGAAAAATTCCTCCGACTCCATAACCCTGATTAATACATTACGACCAGATAAGTTGGATATTTTGGCCCAATAAATAATTTTTGTTTACTTTAAAGAAGATTTTTTTTATTATATTTTTGTTTTCAGAAAAAGTTAGTACTTAACTTTTATTGCTAGGGCTTTATGAATCAATTAAGAAAGTATTTTAAAATAGAAGAAAGAGGCAAAATTGCACTTATCATTTTATTAACGTTTTGAGTATGATACTCATCACCATAAAATAAAATAATAACTTTTACTGGCTCTTTCTTTTATTTTAAAATTATTCAAACGTCAAAGTCATCATACTCCGAAGTTTATTATTTACTAAAAAGATACATTTTATTTTTTGAAGAAAAATTTAATTTTCAAGTATTTATTGTTAAGTAGCAAAATGTTTATCAAATCTACTGTTCTGGTCGAAAATAGACTACGCGGTACTGAAAGAGTTGCTGTAGCAGAAAACGTAAAGAGTTTTAGCCATAGCCATAGCGAAATGGCAATTGAAAATACTTTCAAACTATACAAATGGAGTAAATGGAAACGGTAAGAAAAGAAAGCTTATTGACAAAAGCCTATCAAAGAAAAAGTGATTGGAAGATCATTTTACAATGGAAGATTTCTGTTGAAAATTGTCGAGAAAAATATTTTTTTTGCCATTTTTCTCAAAGTGGTCCACATGTGATTACGTTTTTTTAAAGTAGCCTACAGGTAAAAACTAGTTGGACCACCCTGAACCGAACAATCTGCTACAAATTTACCGTAGTTGGATCCACAGGTTCTCCGTTTGCTCTTGTGAAATTTCCGATTTCAAAATCTGTCACAACATTAGGAATCTCGACTGAAACGTCTAACTCTCCGCCTTTTGGACTTTGGAAAGTAATAGCCAGTATCATGACTGAAAAATAGAGTGTTTAATATGAATTAACATTTGCTTGTAATGTAATCAAGCAACTTCAATTTCGTTTCTATTTTTCAACTTTTGCCATCAGGCAACTTCTGATAAATCAAGGGTGGGCAAATTACGACCCGCAACGATCTTCTGTGCGGCCACAAAAGCTTCAAACAAATTATTTTTTTTGTCTTTCACCAAATTCTTCTTGATCATTGTTTCTAGCGATCACTGATTTTTAGGTAAGAAAATCATGGAAATTGGGAGAAATTTAAAGTGAAGATTTTTTTAGGGATCATTTCATGTTGGGCACGAAAATCAGGAAACCCGATCCAGATCCAACGTGAAGACTTTTTTTTGTAAATATCATAGTGCAGCCCACAAACAACTTCGACTTCTGAATGCGGACCTCGAGCTAAAAAGTTTGCTCACCCCTGTGTTAAATTATTAGTAAACGCAAAAAAGCTGCTTCATTTATCAGAAGATTTATAAATAAAGTATAATTACAAGATGCGCTTACAAAAAGCAGAGACGTATGCAGAAATTTGCCACGAGGAGGGCCTGAAGGGAACATGAAGAGGAGTTTTCTCGTTATTTAGATATCAAAACTTGTTATTCAGATATCGAACCTTTACATTGAGGAACAGGGAGGGTCCAATTACCATTTTCACATACTGTATACCAATTTCCGACTAATCCGTAGCCGTCCGTCTCGTTGCATCCAAAAAAACAGACACTTGTGGGAGAATTGAACAAAGTACAAGTGATGTTTCCCAAAGTCGTGTTAAAATCGATGTTGGGACACTGAACTGTTTTGATTTACAAAATAAAAGATTTTCTTCGCGAATTACAAATTTTTTAAGAATGTTACGGTAGATGTTTTAAAAAACAAACAAAATTTGGCCGAAAACCTTATTTTTGACAAAGTTTGGAACTCCAGCTATCACAAAGATAAGAAAAAAGCTTAATATTTTGATTACTTTTATTTGTATAAGTTGTAATAAATATTTTAATGAGTTTTAAGAAATTGTAAAATTTTTAACAAAACTTTTCGGAAGTAAGTTCTCAGTAAAAGACGTTAAGTCCTTTTTGTAAAAACAAAACAATCAAGTTCTTGGCAATGATTTTTCTACAAAGTTTTCTTACCCGGACAGTTCTTTTCATCTGATCCATCATCGCAATCAATCATTTGGTTACAATAAAACTCCCTGGAAATGCAGGAGTTGTCTTCGCAGGTAAACCGAGCCTGTCCACACCTGCCGATAGGTGGCGTGGCTGTTTGTGGTACAGTAGTCTGTAAAATCACACAGGGTTTGTGTGGACATGGGCAACTATCCACTTCGTTGGGGTTTAATTAAACAGATTAAAAATTTTTTTTTAGAATAATCCCTTGAGGAAGCATGTGATTAAAAATAATTTGGTGGACACTTTAAAATACAATCTTATACTTCGCATATATTAAAAAAAACTTTTAATAAATTTATGTCACGTTACCAGGCTATTATTATGGCAATAAAATACTTTTCTACCAAACAAAAAACTTAAATATTTTACTGTTGTCACTCTTTTAGGTTTAAACGTTCGCGTGCGACAAGCTCTTCCCGGACGAATCACCGATCCTGTTCTATTCTCACATTCCACTTTGACTCCGTACGGAGTATTCCTTTCCAATCTTCTTACCTTTAAACAAAATTTTAGCAAACTAGTTACCGGTAAATGCTTTGCAAAAGTTTTCTGGATTTGTTTGCACCTTACAATTTAATAAAAGTTTTTATCCTTTATGCAGTTTCGGTTTTTTAAATTTGCAGTGTGATTGAAGGGCAAATTATGAAGCGAAAACTAATTTTAAAAAGTTAATATTTACTTAATCAAAAAATATTAACAAAATTTTATTAGATGTCAGTCTCAAAGAAACAAATAAATATTGATTGTGACAATCTTAATGCTTATAAATCAAATGTAAATTGAAGAAATAGATTTAGTGTTATGTTAAAATATCGACAATTTTTACGTTTCCAGCACAAGCTATTAGTGCAAAAACACTGCTCAATGATAAACTCACAAAATGTTTGCTAACTTCAAAACATAAAAATTACAAGCATGTAGTTATAAAAAAACATTTGAATCAAAAAGCCTCCAGAGCAGTGATTCTCAACCTGAGGCATACGCTTCACAGGGGGCAATTTGATTTATAAGTGCTTTTGGTGATCAAAGTCTTTGTTCTTGGGATCTATTAGCCATAACATTTTAGTAAATAAAAATAAAGCAATCAAACATTCAGTTCATTGAACAACCTGTTTTCGGTTTTGAAATCACATCCGTTTGTCACACAGATTTAATCTGAAATCTTTTTTTTGGCCTTCACTAAATTTTTTGACATAAGTAAAGCAATGCCACACCCTTTTTTTTGTCAGTGGGAAAGGAAACCAATCGCTTTTTCTCCCTATTCGATTACAAAATCGGGCGCAGATAAAAAACAAAAAAAGGTCTTCCACATTGAATTTATGCGACATCTGGTCATCTCAACAAATAACAAAGAATTGAACAAGGAAAATATCATTATCTAGTAATCAAAAATCCCAAAGTATAAGGTGTATTATATAACCACATGAAAGAGGGAATCTGGATTTTAGAAGTGATTAGGTGGTCTATGAACAAAAAAAGGTTAAGAAACATTGTTCTAGAGCAGGAATATCCAACCTGTGGCCCGCGGGCCTTATTGCAGCCCACTTAATGTTTTTATGCGGTCCAGCTTACTCAAATTTTTTAGTTATATTTTAATAGCTGTGTCGTTGGTTTCTTAAAACTGTGTTCTGCGAACTTACTTTTGTGACGAAAATCGAGAAACCAGAGTAAGATTTAAAGTAAAACTCAAGGATGCGAACTCGGACTCGGAGCTCAGATTTGCTTCTACCTTGACGAGCCGCATGTCAGGTGAAGCCCTTTTCTTTAGAGATCACAAATGTTGAGACGAAAATTGAGAAAATAAAGTCAGATTCAAAGACTTTTTTGCAGCCCGCCAACTATAACTAAATTCATAATTTGACCCATTATAAAAAGTTCGGACACCCCTGTTCTAGAAGCTATTAAACACCGTCCCACTTTTTGAAAAAAAACAATTGTTATTGAAATGAAATAAAACTGTAAGTAAATCATATTTTTATAAAAGTAATCATAATATTTTTAACATTGCATACACACTAAAATTCCACATCTAATATTTCAACTTAAAAATAAATAAAACAAAATAGCTTTTTGCCCTTATAATTAAAATGCTAATTTTGGTATCATTTTATTATTTGTAAATATTCTGTACTAAAAAAAATAAGCAAAGATATTACGGGACAAAACTTATATTGAAATATTTAAAGACTAATAGGCTACATGAAATGATTACAATTTATTATATAGATCAGATAAACGATGTAGATTTATAGTAAAAACGTGACTAAAACTGGCTTTACTTACTAATAGTTGGGGTACTCTTATATTTGTAAAATTACGGAGAATTTTGTTTGTGTATCCGTCAAAGAGTCTGACGTTATAACTAAAGCATGCTGGGTCTCGAGTCCAAGTTACTTCAAATCTATTGGGATACACCCTCCCCCATGGAATTCGGCATGATATTGGTTGACGAGAATCTTTAAAAACAAACAAATTTTCTTGTGACCATAAAGCACCATTGTTTCTTGCATTCTTTTTTATTGAATTAAAACAGTTTTATTTCTATTAGCTCATTTTATACAGATTAGTAGCTTCATAGTTTTTGTCAACGATTTCGGGTCTTTGATGTGTTACTTTAACCAAAACAATTTTTACTTTAATATTTTTTTAAGTGTCAGTGGAAATTTATAAAAAGTAGTTTGATTATTAAGTTTTTGTAAGTTTTGGCTTATATCGGCTAGCTACTTTATACTTGGGAAATTGATACTTTCCAGATGCTAATTAAAACTTTATATATTAAAAAAATCATAATTTAAAGTCGAACGAAGTAATCTGCTGTGTTTGTCTCAGATTTCAAAATACATTTCGACAATCATTTGTAATGTTCACAAAATCGTTTGAAAAGTCATTTTTGCTTTTCTTTTTCTTCGTTTATTTTTTTAGTTTTTGTAAAAATCATGGTAAACAAGGTAAAATCATATAAACACTTGAAAATAAATAAATAAATAATCTTTATTATAAAAAAATAAAAGTAATTTTGCTTATTTAGCTTTGTACGAAATTAAAGTCAGAGTGTTCCATAACAACATCAATTTAAGAAAAAATTCATCTATTCGCTTGATACATTTTACAGTGATTGGAAGGTTCCAGTTAAAAACTATTTTGTTGATTATTTAAAAAAAAAACAAATAACTTTGCCACATTTTGTTTTTAAATAAAGCATTTGTTAGTCAGAAGAATGATATTACAACAAATAACCGATTTTTTTTAAAATAACCGATTTGTAGTTGCTCGAGTAAGGCAGCCGAAAAATCCTCACGGTTTATTCAGCTCTTCCGGGACTTCTAGGAAGTATCGTGGTGAAAACATCATCAATTAAAAATTTTAAAGTAAATGAAGAAAGCAAATAATCTTACTTTGAGCAGAGCATGGAAATATTAAGCTCCCAAAGAGTAAACCACTGATAAAAATCATCAAAGTAAATTCCATATCTAAAGTTTCAAATTAAACAATTTTACGACTGCAAAAAAATTCACATCTTTATAACAAAAACAATTATAGATTTTTTGTCGAGACAAAAGCTAAGTTCATCCATTGATTAACAATAAAACAAAACAACTTTCTGAACAAAAAAAAAACAAATTATCTCTTCTTCAATGGTAAACACTAACAGCTTAATATTGGTTGGTTGCAAGCTTAAACAAGTTTGCCCTTTGGCGTTTAATCAAACTTTATATTTTTATCATGCATCTGCTTTTCTCTTTTATTTTTTCTAATAAAGGCTAAGTTTCCTTGTAACTGAATATTTTTTAACAAATGCCGTAAAACAAAATAGTTTCTGGGAAATTTTGCGGGCACCGATATTATAAAAGACAATGTAAACCCGAAACAGTCGGTCGAAATGAAAAAAAAACTTCTAAAAGTGTTTAGGCAATCTAGATACGCAACTTTTTTTCAAAACAAAAAAATTGCAAACAAATGTTGCTAACCCAAATAAAATGTTTTAAAAATAACTAAAGAGTTTCCTTCATCGTTGTTTTGATTAGTATGTTTTATTACTGTTATTCTTTTTTTTATAATTTTGTTTTTTAAGCTGATTTTAGTAATTTCATCTAAAGAATGCCATGTTAATTTGATCGAATTTAAACAATCAAGTTCAATTATCGTGCATTTCTTAAAACTTCGGCAAGACATAATTAGTTTAAATAGCAATCGACTTTACCACATAATCGTCATGGTTTAAGCATTTGCGGTATTTTAAACTTGTAACCAAAAACAATCTTCCGTCCATGTTTCGTCATATTAAAAGAAATAATAATAATTTGCTTTTTTATAATGTCTTACGTCTATGCCTGGGGCAAAAGCATTAATTAATTTCTTTGAATTTAATTTATGCTGGTTACGTTTAAAGCTAAAAAATTGCAATTTAACGATCCAAATGCACGTCATGTCTTTGAAGCTAAATTGAAGGCTAAATAAAGAAAAGAAAAAATTCCGGTTCAAATCAAAAGCCAAAATCCCCGCTTGCTTTTAGCCAATTTTGCATTTGATGAATGGGATTGGGTATTACAATAATAAATTATTCTAGTCTAGTGTTTCCTAACATTTTTTCGGCCATGTCCCACCACAAACAGTTGTAAAATTTTGATGTTCATTATGTGGTGATAAATAGACGTAACAGCCAAAAATTTTTTAGAGGGCAATACAATTTTTCACAAATTTGTAGAATGTTTGCCCGAATCGTGGTCTTTCAGCATTGCATTATAGATGAAGCCAAAAAAAATCTTTGATTTTACTCAGTATCCAATTTCTCGATTTTCGTCCTAATTTAAAGGTACTAACAAGAAAAAGGTCATCGCTTTAAAACTAAATCGAATTTCTGGAAATCAAATTGCTCCCTTTGGAGCGTAAGCCCTACGTTGGAAATCACTGTTCTATTGCACTACCGACTAAGTGCACTACAGGAGCAGTGACTCACTTTTGGATTGCGACACGAAGGTTCACAAGCACTGCTCAAAAAAATGAAGAATTTCATTTTGACCAATTCGATAGCAAACCTTGAAATTTTTTACTCAAAGAATGAACTTACAAAATTCAATTGAATTTCCAAGAAAGGGAGTTAATATTTTTTAAAGCTGTCTAATTGTCTGATTGATGTTAAAAAATGAAAACCCCTTGTTCATTCGCAACTTGAAGCGTGTGAGAGATGCTTCAAAAAGCAAAAAGATAATTCAAGATACAACACATTCCATTTAAAATTTTTGATCTTATGAAATTCATTTCAATACAAAAATAAATGACATTTGAATCATAGAACCATTATTAATCCCAATGAATAAAAGGTCTTTTGCAGAATTATAACATTTCTCGAAAAAAATTTTCCTTCTGCATTGTTTCCAATCAAATCCTTTTGAAATTGACATATCACCAGATTTCTATTTAAAAAAAGCAAAAGGACTGCTGAAAATAATATTACATATTTGTAATATAAACTTTTATATACAAGTCCTAGCATTTTTGTTAGAGGGTACTTGTTTTATTTGAAAAGGTAGAACAATCTCCTTCAGGTATTTTAATGACTCAAAACTGATTTGTTAAAATAAATGTCTAAATTTTTATCGAACTGTTTTTTATCAAAATAAATCAAGCATTCTGATCGGAAATTCTTTTTAGGGCTCCAGAAAGAGTTTTATGAAGAGTTTATGGAGACCGCTATGAGAAACAAGAAGTTAATATACAAAAAAGATTTTCCGTTAAATTGATAGAGTGCAGTATAATCAAAAATTAGCGGCAGCGTTTAGCACAAAGAATCTCAATATTTCGTCAAATTATAAAATAAATTAATTCTGGTTTTGCCTGCCATACTGCTGCCGCGCCTTGTGTTTTAGCGTTCGATCTAGTGTTCTAGGTTTTTATTAGATCTTTAGCTTAATCTTGCGTTCTTTTTAATGTAAACAATATTTAGTGGATTAGTTGGAACCAAAAGGACATTTTTTTGTAGAAAATTTTACTAAAAACCATGCTTAAGACAAAAAAAAATACCACATCCAACCCTCATGTTGCGAGATTAGCTATCTAAATTAAGCGAAAACTTTTTGTCTTTTTTTTGATTTTTAGGTAAAATGTTACTGAAGACCAGCAAAATGGCCATCCAATTTTAGTGAAGATCTTTTCTTGGTCATCATCAAGTTTTTCTGTGAAAATCTCGTTTCAGGCGTCGACGTTTGTGCAAATCCGCTTGTTTGATTTTGCGGTTTTTTAAAATTTTGTTAAAGTTTTTTTTCCAAATTTGCTATGGCAGCATTGGCCTGCAACATTCGTGGTTCTAAGCCGTGATTTTTTTCGCTTATTAACTTCAATAAATCATCGATGAACACATTTGTTTGCATAAAGGACATCTAGAGATCACGTAGTAGTTTTAGATATCCCTGATTCACGTATCTATGAGAGCTATATCTTATGAGCTCATTTATAATACAGGTCTGCGATTAACTTAAATTAATGTTTTTACCAGTATTTCAAAGTCCTTAGTTCAACTTTTCAAAGAATGTTAGAGTTTCAAAATTGGATGAAATAGATTTATCAAATTAATTCACGTATAACTAAAATTTTAAAACTTTTAAGAGTTTCACAGAACAGTAAATCCGTGTGACAACCTTTGCTCCCATTTCACCAAAAAACTGATTTCACAAAATCTTTTATGGATAAAATGAAAATATCAGCGAAAGACTTTTTAGTTTAAGTATTCTCTTCCCCGACTTTCACCTTTAGCATCATCTTGATTATTCATTCGTCACGCTTGGTTTCGTTGTGCCTACGTAATCCCTAAACAGTTAATCGATCGAAGTCCTCATGTTGAAAACCAAGATTTTGCTTTAGCAAAACCAAAACCTTAAACAACCGAAAATCAGCAAAAATTGACGTCACGTAACAAGCGTTTTCAAATAGTATGACGCAAGATGGCTTTTTTAAATTAATTTGTGCATTGATTGAATAGCCAGCGGCAAATTTTTGGGGGTGCTGATAGTTTTATGAACGAGTAGTTAAGAGTGCCGTAGTGATGGCGGACATGATCGATAAGGTCGTGATTCAAAGTCTACTCATGTCATTCTGTCGCAACGGTACTTTTCTCTGCTTGACTGTCTTGGCAACCAGCTCTAAATTTCATTCATATCACTAAATAAAAACTCAAAAAAAAAATTAAAAATTTTATTAGGACATCAATATCTTGGTATCTCCGAAAACTGCCAGAATAATCACCTAACGTTTGCCCTAAGTATAAAGCTTCTGGCGCTTTTCTTTATGACAGGAGGATAAATAGAGATGAAAACAAATACAATAAATCGTGTTGTTTTTGTGATTTATCTAATGAATTTCTGACTTTAAAAAACAAAAAAGAGAATTTAATTCCAAAATAAAACGTTACAAAGAATTGCTTTTGCTTTTAAATTGCCTTTATGATAAATGGATAAAATTTCTGCTGATTCGAATTTCAACAACGTACTTTCAAAAATAATAAACATTTTTTTAAAAACTATGACTACTTTTTGTTACCTTTATTAATCTATTGTTTCAATATTTGGCAACCATTTTCAATATTACAAAAAGTTTCTAAAATGCTGTTAAAATATTATTTTAAATTTTTTCTACTTCACTTGGATTTTTTTATTTTTTATTTTTATCTCTATATTTATCCTCCTGACTCGCAGGAAAGCGACGGAGGCGCTATACATAGGGTAAGCAATTACCCCGACCTGCTTCCGGAGATGCCAAGATATTGCTGTCCGCTAGTAATTTAGTAGAGATATTACTGTAATTTAGAACTGCTTGTCAAGACCACCAAGCAGGGGAAAGTGCCATAAAGTGTCTTTCCCAAGGACACAACAGAATGGCGCAATTGGGTTTTGAACCGAGACCATGTTGATCATCAGTCCGGCGCGTTAACCACTCGACCACGCTGCCGACTAGATGACGAGATTTTATGGGGTTCTCGCTCTTTCATCGAATTGCAAGTGCGGCACTATTGCACAAACCGCAAATCACGTCCTAATAACGTGCCCCATACATCGGGCACCAGATGAAGCACGAGGTCTGACGGTTTTGGATGACAAAATTCGATGTTGGCTTAACATCATCACTGCCAGCACCTGATCCGGGCACTACAGCAGCCTGGTTAGTAAAAAGATAAACCCTCGCCCCCAGTTTTGCTTGTGACTAACCCGGAGTAGACCCCTTCCAAACGACAACAACCTGGATTTGAACCTTCGTTTGATTTCTCGTCGAACATACTTAACCTTTTAACGTTTCAAATAAAATTGCAAAACGCTTACGCGACAACTCTTTCAGCAACTTTTAAAGCAAAGCGTAGCGCAAGTTCAGTCTATTCCATATTTGTAAAAACATTTAAAAAATCTTTAGTCTCTCACAAAATTGTAGCACTTTCATTGCTTTTGTTTCCAAAAGCAGTTTTTTTTAAATTACACATAAAGTGAAGTCACATACATCGGCAGCGTGGTCCAGTAACTAAGAACGCCGTTATTGCAATCAACACGGTCTCTGTTCAAAGCCTACTCGCGCGATTCTGTTGTGTCCTTGGTAAAAGTACTTTCCGGCTCTTTCCCCTACTTGGTAGCTCAGCAAGTTGTTCTAAATATCAGTCAGATCTTTATATAATAACTAAAAACCAAAATAGAAAACAAATTAATCGGACAGCAATATCTTAGCATCTCCGGAAGCAGATCGGGATAATTTGGAATAACAGTTCTTGATAACGAAACCCGATGCTGGCTTTACACCATAACTAGCATCTGATCCAGGCTGCTATGCTGCTGTGGTAATAAAAGGATAAACTTTCAGCCCCAGTCCTGTTTGTGACTAATCCGCAAATAGATGCCCTTCCAAATAACGACGACGCAGTTTTTTAATGTTTTTTTTGGCTTAAGTTTACTGCAATAAACCAATCCTTGCTTTTAAAAAAATTATTAAAGCATAACTGATTTAATATTAAGTGAAAGTCATTTTAATAATTTTAAGCATTGATTTTAAACCTTTGATATGGGAAGCGTTTGCAGTGGATGTCATGACAGCAGGCTTGTCCATGGGACATATTTTTCTGTTTCATCCCATCCCATGGCAATTTATGCCTGTCCTATCCCATCCCATCCCACGGAATTGTGTATGGGTTAAAATAAAACAAAAGGCCATGTGTATTTATTTATTCGGTGTTTCACCACAGAATAAATAATAGATACAAGTTTATAAAGAAAAAAAGAGAGTAAAAAACTCTTAAAAAGTAAAAAATATAAAAACTAAAAAGCTCTGACGTAACCAAGTTCTTATGGAATGGCTACTGACTCATGGGAAATACAAATGTGTGCTGTCCCATCCCATCCCATCCCATCACGTCCCATGGGAATGACATTCCTATGGTCAGTACTCCATAACAGCCCGGAAATTTGGTCTAGAAAAAATGAAATTTTTGAAATTTATTTTCTTTTTTTTTTGCGTTCCTCAAATATCTAGAAATAATGAAAATATAGCTTTATTTTCGTTATAATTAGGTTGCATATTGAATAAAAAAATTTTTAAATTGTAATATAAAAAACCTAATTCATCTTTCATGTAAAAAAAAGTTCATGTTTCTCTAATTTTTCAATTCTTTAATCTGCAGTCATAAAACTTGAAAAACCAATAATCATTGAATAAGAAATCAGAACAAATTTACATAAACCAAAACAGATTTTAGTTTAATTTGTGTATTGTAGCGTCATTTAATTCCAAACGTCCGCGTAAACAGAAAAATAACACCAAAAAATTTTTTTCAAAAAAGGCACATCAAAAATGTTTTGTTTCTATGAGTTTTGGTACAGCTTGTTGATGGCTTTTGTGCTGGATTAATTTTCTCATCGAAAATTCTTCACAAATTTCCAGAGGGATCAAATTAATAATTATAATCATAGAGGCTCTCTGATATTAAAAAAATTGTTTTAGATTTTAAAGTGCATTATGTTTACAAACCACATGTAATTTTCATTCAGCAAATTTTTTAAAGTTCAAATTTCCACAGAAAAAACATTACATTTATTGGAAAATTAAAAATTTAATAGAAGTCAAAATTTACAAACTAATTGTACGAAAAAAATTATCACTTTTTATTTTTATGTTGGTATCCCAGTTTTTCAATTATCGGCTAATGATTTGAATTTTTGGGGCAATACAATGCAATTTTAAGAAAAGTAAAAACAAAACCATGAACAGTTGTAACATTGACACCAAGAACAATTGTGACATTGCGCAATAACTGCTGAGGCGAGTTGCGGAAACAAGACAAAGTGCTGGTCCCAAAACAATGGGTGCAGCTGTCCTATCTCTGGCCTACCCGACAGCTGAGTACTGCGGACCAGTCTGGTACGCAATGTTTGCACTTGCTTCATAGACAATGTCCTGAATGACGCCTTGCGCATTGTTATTGAATGCCTGCGTTTGGAATAGGCCAACTGGTGCAGCCCATTTGCCCGCTGCCCAACTAGCCGCAACGCACAGGTTGGTTAGGCTGCGGTCAGTTGTCATAGACCCGCCTGCGTTCTACTTCAACGGACCACCGACCCATAGGCTACTTTAGGCATCCAGTCAGCTAAACTTTGCCGACTAGAAGCGACACTTTCCTCGGCTAACCCTGGCACTTTAGACCCCAATCATATATTCCACGGTCATTTAAGCGAGTTTCAAATGTCCGCCTAGAGAGATTGAAATGTAGACGCCTATTTGCGTCAACTGCGCGGAAACTACCAAACAACCTTCTCATCTAGGCATTTGCACTGACAAGTAAACAAATTATAGACGAAACATAGAGTATTGTGAGAGGACATTTAGGCTCCATGCTTTCATGCCCATAAGTGATGACCAGTACCAGGCTCCCGAAAAGCTTTGGTTGGCCTCAATTTTTTGCAAACTGGTGGTGGGCGGTTCTATTCGTCCGTGCACAAATGTGGTCTCGTTTCTTCACCGAATCGCCAGTGCAGCCCTACTGAACAATCCACGGAACACGTCGTTACAGCAGACTTTATACTACATTGGGCACCACATGGAGCATGACGCAAAACGGTTTTAGATGACGAAACGGTGCAAGCTCAACAGCATCACTGCCCGCACCTGGTACGGGCAGTACAACAGCCTGGGGTAATAAATGGATAAACCCATGGCCCCAGTCCTGTTTGTGTTTGTTCTGGAGTGGATGCCCTTTCAAACAACAACGATAATTTATACAGTATAACATTCATTGATTTTCTTCTCACTTCCATTGATATCTCTGCACAGAAATCAGAGGATTTCTTTAACATTCCCGATTACTATTTTCTTCCTGAAGCCGAAGTTCACCCAGATATTAATCTATATTTCGTATTTCGTCTTTCTTTCTTTGAGTATTATTAAATTTCGGCCTACTTTAGATGGCTGACGTATCATTCTTAGACCACTATGTTCTCCACACTTCTGAAATAATTTTTTGGGTATTAGTGTTACTTTTGTGCTGACTTCTGGTCACCTTTTTGTTTCATGTATAGTTTGTATAATTCTATTAGTTATTTTGTTCCTCTAGGACCTAAATTTTTAATTAATTCTAATGATATCCCATCACGACTGGCTTCCTTTCTTGTCTTTAGCAGTTTGACTGCTTTAACAACTTCTCTCATAATGCTTGTTCCTTGTTTTTTTTCTTATTTCCTTTTTATCTTGAGAGTTTAAATCTGTTTGTCTGTTTGATATTGCAAACAATTCCTCTATTCAGAGTTGTAAGTCGGGTCGGTTTTGGGCCTAATTTTAAGAAAAATCTTGGGCCTAATTTGGCCCATTGCGGAACTTACAGATAAGCAATCACTTTTTTTTCAGCGCCAAGTGTTTTAGACCAAACATAACTTTTGGTTTTTTTCTGGTCTTTTTAAGGCTTTAAATCATATTTGAAATCGGACCGGGTTCTAAATTCTATTTTCGGGTTTGGGCCGGTTCGGGCTGCTATAGGGCCTGAATTAGTTGGCCCAAATACAAATCTGCCTCTTTGTGCTCTTTCCTTTTGTTCGTTATATCCAGCGATTCTGTGAGTGCAATCCATCTTTACTTTTTATAGCATTGCTACTTTGGCCTACTTTCCTGGATATTTTTATCTCTTTGACTTTTTCATACATCTGTTGCACTTTTACATCTCTAGCTAATGTTTTACTTGTCCTGTATCCTTCTTTTCTAATTTGATTATTTTGTTGTCTATATCTTTTCTGGCTAATTTCACCATTACTGTATTTTTTAAAATTTTCGTCTATTTTTTATTATACGCCTCATTATTTTGGTATTCTTCAAAGTTGCAAGATGACATTTCATTTTCAGTTTACTTTACTGATTTTTAATTTTAATGTCCAAATAAATATCGCTAAACTGTAATCCGAGCAGCAGTCTGCTCCTGGCCTAGTCTTGCAGTCTTTGACACTATTCTTTCCTTAGCCTTACCTCTGAGTGCTATTGCTATTTATTTTTCATTGTCACATCTGAGTAGGCTACCTTTGTATCATTTACTGTTGGCTAACCTGATCCTTTTTAGCAAACGTCACTCCTAATATCTTTAAACTGTCTCCAGGCATCTCATTGACTAGGTTTTTACAATTTCTATTTCTACTCTATCTAAACTCTGCAATGTATTCATATTTCATGTGGCTATGCTGATGTACTTACTTTTTGATTTTTTTTGCAGTTATCAGTGCTTAACTTACCGATATCTACATTATAATTTCTTTTTAGTCATACTGCATTTAAAAAACAATTTTAATTGTTTAGTTTCGTCACACTAGCGATTTCACCTGCGATGTTAAATTTCAAACTTTATCATCGAGGCTTTATCACCAAACACAGACTTTGTTTCGTAGACCGGGTTCGGACATAGTTTTTCAAAATGATTTGGACTTCCTTTGGGTTTGAATTCGCTTTATGAAAAAGCGTTCTATAAAGAAATTTTTTTGGGTTTTGGTGTATTCATAAGGGCCTCATTTCGCTTTTAAGCAAAAAACAGTTCCATCTAAACTCCTTAAATAGACCGTGTGGAATTGTTCAACAAGGTTTTCAATGACTACAAAAGCTATATGAACAAGATAAGAATGCTTGAATCTGTTCAGCGGGCCACGGTTTGAATCCTATTGATTTTATAAAGAAGTAATTACTTTTTAACTTACGTATGGGTATTTCGACTATTCTTTTGAGTATTTTTTCGTTAGTATCTGTGATAGGAGTTAGCTCAAGAGTATATGCATATGGTCCAAGTCCAATGATAGTAATATCTGCTACTAGTATTTCTGGGATAGTTTTTTCAATAATAACTTGAAATGCAACACATTTTTCATTAGTTCATTTCAACAGGCTTACAACATGTATAAAAATTAAGCCTTTAGCTATTGTTAAACCAATTATTATAAAATATTTGAAAAACTGTTAAGCAAAAGTTTTCCCCGAGTCTGGGCAATAGAGCAAAACATAAGGTACAAAAGAGTTTAAATTTTATTTTTAAAAAATTTGTAAGAAAATACAGTACATTGTAATAACATGCTCTAATAATACTTTCTAATGAATAAATTTTGAGATTACATTATTAACTCTGTTTTTTTTAGCTTTTTTTAAGAAGAAATCAAACTTATATCGTTGGTTTCCAATCTTTTATGTTGTTAACTCTGAAAAGTTTGGCTGAGACTTTGTACCCAAATCACGAATATATTCAAAATTGTTTTTCAACATTTTCCTTGGCAAACCTATATCAGCGTTTCTCAATCTAGGGCTGTGGGTCAGAACCCCCGTAACCAGTATTTTACAATCTTTTCTCGCTCACGGCATACTCTCTGGAACCTTCTGACATTTTGCGGCACACTAGGACCAAAGTAAACACCTTTTCTTGGGAATCTTCATTGAGTTACCAACCCTTTCTTTTACCAAAAGATTAATATAGCGTAAAGCATAAAAGCCATAAATTTCAATCTAACTATTTACAAGTAAAGTGAAGACCTTTTTTCGTCTTCACAAAATATTGAACTTTTTTCTTTATGAGAAGTTTCCAAGTTTCGTGTATCGTGTACGAAACAAACCTAGGAGACAACTAATTACAAGAAAAAGTATTTGTTTACGCAATGGAAATTAC
Source organism: Diplosoma virens (assembly GCA_963680785.1). NCBI lineage: Eukaryota > Metazoa > Chordata > Ascidiacea > Aplousobranchia > Didemnidae > Diplosoma > Diplosoma virens. Next base: position 37,912,169 of record OY796887.1, on the reverse strand, counting down.
ATTAAATATTTTTAGCTTTTTTCGCCACATCAAAGAAATATAATTTCTTTTTTAGGAGTATGCTTACATTGCCCACTTTCTACAGCATACCGGTTGTGGAGCGGAGACTTCTTCTTCTTCTTCTTCTTTCGGCTTCTCCCTACACGGGATCGCCACAGCGCGACAGTAATCTCCATTTTACTCGGTCTACTTCGTCTCCTTCCCTAGTTCCAACCCTTTTCATGTCTTCTCTCACCAAATCGATCCACCTTCTCTTTGGCCTTCCTCTTTTCCTTATGCCTGGCACAGCCTTATCCATCATCCTTTTCCCCACGTAGTCTTCTTCTCTTCTTTTTACGTGTCCATACCAACGTAACCTTACATTCAGAAGTTTGTCTCTCAGCTTTGCAATTTTTGCAGTCCCTCTCACGTATTTTTTTTTATCTTGTCTTTTCTTGTCACTCCTAGTGTCCATCTCACCATATTCAACTCTGCAACTTCCATTTTTTCCACCTGTCTTTCCGTCCCTGCCACCGTTTCCATTCCATAAATCATGACTGGTCTAACAACACTCTTGTACATTTTACTCTTAACCTTTGCTGATAACTTCCTGTCGCACAGAACTCCAGACACCTTGCTCCAACTCATCCATCCTGCTTGGATCCTTCTCCTTACTTCTTCTTCACATCTTCCATCGCTACTAACTGTTAAACTCAGGTATTTGAAGTTTTTTGCTCTCTTTACCTTTTCTCCTTGCAGCTTCAACTCTTCTCCATCATCCACACCAAACAATTCACCAAAAAAAATTTGTAAGCTTCTACCAATTTGAGAACTCTTCTTTAAAACTACTTTATTAGTCTTAAGTGTAGTCTACCATTTTTATTTATAATTTTACAATCCACAACTACTTCTCTTAACATTTGGTGGCACTGATAATTTTAGGTTTATAACAATTTGTATAAAAACGTTGACTCCTTCTTTCAAAATTAAAATCTAAACCTTATCGTATTCAATATTCTTAAAAAATTTTAACATATATATTATTTGTTTAGTTGCGTTTAAATGTTTTACTTTAAAATTTGACTTGCCTTCCAAGCCTATTTGTAGGTTTGTTAACTATTGTTCACTTTTTTGGATGTTGGCAACCGTCAAACATGGCGCAAGTCAATTTAAAAATAACCAATTTATTGAAACAGTAGAAAGTCTATTATGCAAACACTCGTTGAGGTATATGATGCGTTTAAAACTATCCGAAGCTGCTGTAAGCAATAGAGTAAGTGTGTTAAACACAGTTTCTGCTTCGCTTGCAACTGTTTTCGTTACTGTTCTATTTTTGTTGTATTTAACAGTAACGAAAACAGTTGCAAACTTGAAGCGAAAAATAGGAATTAACATTATATCTCCAATAATTCAAAATAAATTGCAGCATGCGTATATAATGTTTTGTATTGCAAGATTGTATTTTACTCGATTATTCGAAAAAATCGCGTAGTCAAATCACCCCTATCTCCCCGGTCATGCTTGTTTTTATTATCCCTATATTTATCCCCCTGACCCGCAGGAAAGCGCCAAAGGCGCTATAAACAGCGCAAGTAATTACCTGCTTCGGGAGATGCCCGGATACTGCTGTCTAATTACAATTTTCTGTTTGGTTTTTCAGTTTTATGAAGATCTGAATGAAATTTAGAACTGCTTGCCAAGATTGCCGTCGTCGTCGTCGTCGTTTGAAGGGCATCCACTTCAGGTCAGATACAAACAGGACTGGGGCCGAGGGTTTATTCTTTTACTACCCCAGACTGCTGCACTGCCTGGATCTGATGCTGGCAGTGATGTTATTAAGCCAGCATCGAGTTTGGTCATCCAAAACCGTCAGACCTCGTGCTCCATCTGGTGCCCGATGTATAGAGCACACTGCTAGTACATGGTCTGCGGTTTGCTCAAAGGCGCCACATTCCCAATTCGGTGAAGGAGCGAGACCCCATTTGTGCATGAACGAATGGAATTGCCAACACCAGTACGCAGGCGGTTGAGCTTAACCCAAGCTGCTCGGGGTAAGCCCATTCCAACAGGCCTGGCACTGGTCCCGGGCACAAAAACACGGAGCCTGGAAGCATTTTCACAATACTCCGTTTTCCATTTGTGATTTGTCCATTCAGAAGCGCGCATGCCGAGTCTGGTAAGGTTGTCCAAGAGATTCCGCGCACCTGGCACAAACGGGCGTCTGGATCTTAGTCTCACTTGGCGATTATCTGAGGACCCACTTAAAAGACCATACAAGATATGATTGGGGTCCAGAGATCCACGGTATGCCAAGGAGAGTGTCGCTCCCAGTCAGCGAAGCTCAGCTGGCTGGATGCCTGAGAGTACAGGTAAATAGTCCGTTGGAGTGGGACGCAGGCATCCAGTAACTATGCGCAAGGCGTCATTCAAGACACTGTCAATGAGGCGAGTGTGAGCACTGCGACACCAGACTGGCACACAGTACTCAGCTGTTGAGTAGACTAGAGATAAGGTGGCTATGCGTAGTGTTTTAGCACCAGCACCCCATCCCGAGCCCACGAGTCGCCTCAGCAGTGTGACGCGCGATGATAGTTTTTGCACAATGCCACTAAATGGTGACGAAACGTGAGCGATCTGTCCAGTTTTACCCCAAGATAAGTAGGGATTGGACAGAACGGTAAAAGTCTACCATTGTTGTAGACCTTTAGCTCACGTTTGGCCTCTCGATTATTTAAGTGAAAGGCTGCCGTCACCGTCTTAGTGTGACTGAGCTTCAACCTCCAAGTCTGGAGATATGCTGAAAGTGTAAACATATCTTGGCTTAAAGTCCCCTCCAAGCCTTCCAGTTTCCAGAAGAGTGCAACAATGCTAAGTCATCAGGATAAGCAAACTTTCTGAAAATCATGGAACGCAAATCGTACTTATAGACGTTAAATAGGAAAGGAGCCAAGAACAATCCCTGAGGAACGCCGTTTTTAAGACGGCATAGCCTGCTTTGCTTGCTGTCACCGGTGGTAAGGGTGAAACTTCGGACAAGCTCCATGATCATTCTGACCATGTGCTTATCAGGAAGTAGTCGTAGCAATTTGCAGGTAAGGCCACGGTGCCAGACAGTGTCATAGGCAGCTGTCAAATTGACAAATACAGCACCGGCCTTCTTTTTAGCCTCAAAAGAATCCTCGATGTTCTGGGTTAGCAGAACAACTTGACCTACGGTTGACTTCCCGCGTCGGACCCAGCCTGCTCTTTTGGGAGCAGTGGATCGATTAATGGTTCAACGCGGGCGTAGATAAGCCTCTCGAGGATCTTGTAGGGGGCACAGAGCAGAGATATCGGTCGATAACTCTTTGGGTCTCCCACGGGCTTTGCTGGTTTTGGGATCGCGACCACAAGCGCTCTTCTCCAGATCTTGGAAATGTTGAGTTGGCGCAAACAGGAAGAAAGGAAGTCACGTAACCAGGACTTCAAAGCAGTTCCAGCATGGAGCATAAGCTCCGGGCAGATAGAATCAGGACCAAGAGCTTTACCTGGTTTTAAATGTTGAAGAGCAGCAGTAAATTCTCTCTGTGAAATATTGTCAGAGATATTTACGGCGTTTGGTGTTGTGGCCCTCCAAAGGTCAGACACTTTTTGAGAGACAAGTCGAGATGACTTGCGATCAACGTTAGCACCTTTCTCCCAATTGTTGAGACTATAAATACCTTGATTTTCTCTGGTTCGTCCCATTTTGACGCGATTGCCACTGATGAGAGCGTCACGAAAAGCTTATGGCTCCGATAAAATCAACTTTGTTTAAAGCAATATTAGAAGTTTCCCACTAATTCATAACCCTGGTTTCGGTCGCATCGAAAAAAACAGATACTTGTGGGAGAATTGAATTAAGTACAAATCATGTTGCTCACTGTGTAATTAAAATCAATGCTGGGACAATGACCTGTTAAAATATAAAATTAATATAGCAATAAATAATTTGCATGCAGATTTATGTTTTTTAATAAGTTTGTTTACTTTTTTATAAATTCTGAAAAATTTACCTACGAAACATAGAATGTAAAAAAAAATCTTACACCGGAACAAAATTCAGACTTGAAATGGTTTATTTGTAGGGAAAACTCTCTTTTGTTTTTGACAAAGATAAGCCGCCCGACAGCTTGCTGGAGGTTTTTAATTTTGAAAGTAAAGGCTTGCTAATAAAAAAGTTAGTGTTTTCTGTTTAGCTTTTGTAATTAAGCTAATAGTGTAGAAGAGAAAATTACACTGTACGTATTATCCTGTTTATAGCTATATTTTGAAATATTATAAGAAAGGCAAAGATTAACGCCTACGTAAAGCCTATTGACTATTTCAGTAATAATTTGCAAAAAAAAGAAAGTTCAATCAAAATACAAATTAAGCTTTAAAATTGTTTCAAATTAATACTAAAAAATTATTATCTGCAAGTTCCTATTTTGCAAGTTATCTCAAAAAAGTAAAAACATCAAATTTGTAGCGCACGTAAGTACTGGCGTCATTGGAAAGCTAGAAAGCTTAGATTATCAATTGCCACTAACCACAACTGAAAATACAGTCCTATATTTGGTAAAAAACTTCGATGCCAAGAAACGATTTTTTATAAGCCTATTAAAGGATTACGATTATTAGTATCGTCTCTGTTTTTTCTCCTGCTCGCAGGCTTAGACAATCGTCCAGCTATAACTCCGACCTGCTTTTGAAGATGTCAAGCTGTTGCGATCCGGTTTAAATTTTTTATTGGATTTGTCATTATTATTGCGGGATATGACTAAAATTTAAAGCTATTTGCTAAAATTGCCAAGCAGAGGAAAATGTTGTCTTTCCCAAAACATAACAGAATGGCCTAAGTAGGCTTTTTAAAGTCATTCCTCATTCTTCCTTAAGTGTAAATTTTACAATGATGTCGTTCGTTTTTAAAATTTCTCAATCTATCCGTTAACACAAGCAAGTCAATATTATTTATTACTGTTATAAACAAATACTCTTTTCATGTAATGATATTGTCGGCAATGTGGCCTAGTGCTTAGAGCGCCGTGATTGTGACCGACACGGTCTCTGTTCAAAACCTATTCTTGCCATTCTGTTTTCCTTTGGGAAAGACACATGATGGTACTTCCTCAGGCTTCAGTGGCGTAGCTAACGATTGGATATTGTGGATATATCCAAGGGCGGCATGTTGTTGAGGGCGGCAAAATGTAATAACTTTATTAGCATTTCTTTTTTTGCGATTGTGAGGCACTGTGTTCTCTGTGAAGGCATAAATTGCTAATCACTCTGCTGAAGTCATGTCGGCTGTATATCTGGGTACTGTAGAGTTTGTTTAGCCTATAGATTTTGGGAAAAAAGCATTACAAATTTGACAGTTTTACGCCAGATTTAGTAGGTTATAGCTCGGCTACATCAAATTGGCTATTACAGTGTTGTTTAATATTGCAGATTGCAGTTAAAAAAATTACAGTTAAAAAAGTTAAAAAATTAGAAATTTAGTTGCTAATTTTTTTAAGTTAATCAATTTACGTAAAGTTAGCCTACCAATGAAAAGAGCAAAAGAAAGTGAAGCTTCTTGCAGAAAAAAAAGAAAGCCAGGGAAGAAGAGCTGTAAAAAAATGAAGGAGCCATTTTAAAGTTTGTAAAGATTTCTTTACAATTCTCACTCTTTAGAGCTAACAAAAGGGATGAGGTTAGCAGCTTCAGCAAATCTCTACCTCACACGGAAAAGGAAAAGACAGTTGAACTTGAGCAAAGTAATCAAGAAGTGATCATTGAAAGTATTCCTACCAACAAAACACTAATAGCTAAAGATAAAATTGATGGTACAAACGATGTGGCTACTTGGCCAGAAATGATAACTCATTACATGAGAGATGAGATGGTCACAGCAGAACCTGAAAGATATTAGAGTAAAGAAGGACCGTTCAAGCCAGCGATTGGAGTAATCAAAGAAGGAGACAAAGAGAAGGAGTCGTTAAAGTTTTTGAGTAAGAAGTGGTTTTATAAGACCTTAAAAAACGATGATGAAATTTTTAGATCATGGTTGCTTTATTCGAATAGCCATTCAGGATTATATTGTTTCTGTTGCAAGTTGTTTCAATCAAAAAATGATAATTTTTAATTCATTTCCAAACCCTTTGTTAATTTTTGGCATCTAAATCATGTATTTTCAATCATAAAAATTCAAAAATTCACAAGCAGTGCTTTGATAAATGGATGGAGCTTGTACTGAGACTTCAACTTCATCAAACAATTAATAAGGAAATGCAAGATCTCATGGATTAGGAAAAAAAGAAATTGAGAGAAATCCTGCATAGTGTAGTTGAAGTCATAAAATTTCTATGTAAGTAAAATTTTCCTTTACGTGGCCATCGTGAAGACTCTAACTCAAGAAACCAAGGGAATTTTTTTGAAACTTTAAAATTGCTTGCAAAATATAATGCATTCATTAAGGACATCTTTCAGTTATCCAGCTTTCTACCAAAAGCATGACAACGTACCTTTCACCAACAATCCAAAATGAGTTAATTGAGCTTCTTGGAAAAAAGGTAAAACATCTCATTCTGGAAGAAATAAAGGCAGCAAAATATTTTTCCATTTTACTCAATAGTACTCCTACTCCCGACGTCTCTCATATTGATTAATATTGTTAGATAAGTAAAAGTTGACAGCAGTGAGGTACAAATAAAAGAGTCGTTCCTAAATTTCTTTCCACTGCACAGAAAAAACGCAGATGAAATTACTAAGTCTATTTTCGAAGAGCTTCAGCAAAACGGTTTAGACATAATGACGTGCAGAGGTCAAGCATACAACAATGCTTCCACCATGGCTGGAATTCGATCTGGAGTACAATGCAGAATAAAACAATTTAATTCTTAAGCGATATTTATTCCATGTGCTAATCATTCGCTTAACCTCGCAGGCGTTCACGCATTGGCATCGTCTAAACATTCTACAACATTTTTTGCTGTTGTGGAAAGGGTCTGCTCCTTTTTTTCTGCTTCTACTCAAAGATGGAAAGTGTTACTTAAGCATGTACCAATTGTGGTAAAAAGAGTGATTAATACTCGATGGAGTGCGCATTACGAAGCTGTGAAAGCTCTTCAGCATTATTTCCTTGATGTAGTGAATGCATTAAACGAGCTATTTGATCAAAACAAAAATATTGATACACGAGGACAAGCTCGTGGCATATTGGATGCAATTCAGCAATTTTCCTTTGTTTGTTTTTTACAATTTTGGATGGAAGTTCTAAAAGAGTTTTATGATACCCAAAAATATTTACAGTGAAGAGGTTTGTCACTGGAAAACTGTTCCAACAAGATGAATGCTTTTATTGCATTTTTGGTCAATGATCGCAATGCGCTGGTTAAGCAAAGTATTGAAACTGCTATCAAGATTTGCGAAAAGCAAGAAATTCCGATTGAAGAGCTACGTATCCGAAGGAAGAAAAAAATGCCTGGCAAACATGCAGAAGACGTAGGTCTCTCGGCTGTTGAAGAAATCAAGAGATGCATGCTAGAAGCTATAGACCGATTTCGGAGTGAAGCAGAAAAGCGGTTCAGTGAAATTTGTATGTTAAATGAAGTATTCGGCTTCTTAAATCCCCACGCGTTATTGCGAAGCGAAAATATCGAAGAAGATATGAACAAATTTAAGAACATATATGCTGATGGCGTTAATTTTTTTGAATTAACTTATGAAATAGCCAGGTTCAAAAGGCTAATACAATCCAGCGGCACTGCATTTCAAAGCGATGCCACAGCGCTGAATGTACTGCAGTCGTTGACCAAATATCGTTTATGTGAATCAACACCTTTTTTTTTGTGTCTTAAGCTTTACCTCACTGTTGCTGTTTCTATTGCAAGCTGTGAAAGGAGTTTTTCAAAGCTTAAATTAATAAAATCTTACTTGAGATCGACTATGGGTGAAAGCAGGCTGTCTGCTTTAGCAATCCTGTCCATTGAAAGCGAGATGCTATCTTTAGAAGATATAATTTCGGAGTTTGTTTTAATGAAAGCTCGACGTATTCAATTGTGAACTTTTAATAAGAATTAAACTATCACTATTATTTTTGTATTGTGTAGAGCTTCATTAATATGTTCTTCGTTTTGATGGTGTTAAAGGGCGGCACTTCATGCAAAATTCCAAGAGCGGCAGGTTGCGTTGCTACGCTACTGCCCGGCTTGGCGGTCTTGACAAGCAGTTCTAAATTTCAGTCATATCTCTGGAAAAATAAAAAGCCAAAATTAGGAATTTCAACCGAACAGCAATATCTTGCCATATCCGGAACCAGTTTGGGGTAATTGTTTATCTATGTATTAGCGTCTCTGTTGCTTTCCTGCGAGTTCGGGGAACAAATATAAAGATGAAATGAATGAAAATAATGTGTTTTCGGGATAATAACATTCAAAACTGCAAAGGTTTTCTTAAAAAAATAAAAATCATTAAAAGTCGATTTAATCTTACAGTAGACCAAAAGTTACATCATTTTAGCTATGTAATTTAATCCTATGCCAATTGGTACCTTTTCTGATATTTTAACTAAATTGATTTTAAGATTTTTATCATATTCACATCTAAAAAACAGTTTCTGAAAGTTGAAAATGGACAAAAGAAATCTTTCTCAGAGCTTTAATTTTTTAAAACAATATAGGATGATATAGAGTGATGTGGTTTAATTTTGGAACTTTGACAGGTACTGTAAATCTGCTAAAAAGAGAAAAACTTTATTTTGGTCTTCACTTTTCTGTGGTTTTTTTCAAGTTAAATAGAAGCCTTTAAATGTAGATTGATTTAAAATTTAGATAAGCTTCCATGCAACTGAAAACAAAACATTGATCTTCACTTTAATTTAATAACTCTTTTAAGTTACCCTGTTGCTACTACGAAAGGGGTGGAAAATTTTACAATGTTTTTCAGGAGGGCTGGGGGGTGCGCTCTATTTGCTTCGTACTAAAGCCATTGCTGCACTCTCGGAATTTATTGCTTGAACAATTATTGAATCAGCTGTTAAATACGTCATAATTCTTAAAATTTCAATCATTTCAAAGTTCCAAAAGTTTCATTCTTTTGGAATACAAACTTTTTTATTATTAAAAATATTATTTTAGTGTTTAATTGTTTTTAGAAAACGTTTTCTTACCCGGACAGTTCTTTTCATCTGATCCATCATCGCAATCAATCATTTGGTTGCAATAAAACTCCCTGGGAATGCAGGAGTTGTCTTCGCAGGTGAACGGGGCCGGTCCACACCTGCCAACAGGTGGCGTGGCTGTTTGTGGTACAGTGGTCTGTAAAATCACATAGGGTTTGTGTGGCTATTGGCTACTATCCTTTTTATTTGGTTTGCTATTCTATTTATTGGGTTTAATCAAAAAGTAATAATCAGAAGACTTTGAATAGCACTTAACAGAAAAAAATCTTAAATCAAACCTTTTTTTTTATACTAGCTTTTTACGAATACACTTAGCAGATCTTTAAAATAGCGTGTAATAGTTTTTGGAGTGGTATTCAGCAATTATTTAGGCATAAAATGAGTTTTAACATAACAATAAATTCATTATTCTTACAGTTGTTATTCTTTCCGTTCCAAACGTTCGCGTGCGACAAGCTATTCCCTTTAGCATCAACGATCCGCTGCTATCCAGACATCCCACCTTAACTTCGTACGGAGTATTATTTGACAGGTTGCCTATCTGTGGTCAAAATGTTATCATCAAACTAGTTAAAATGCTTTGCAAAAGTTTTTTGGATTTGTTTCCAGTTTGCCTTAAATTAAAAGAACTTTTCTATGTATTAAGTTTTTCCGTTTGTTTTATGTTTCGAAGAATGTTTATTTAACTTGGTGTAATAAAGGATATTGAATGACATGATTGGGCGGTGCATAATTACATGCCAACAGTTAGCTATTGAAGCAACAAAAAGCAAAAAAACTGAAATACGACAACTCATATTATTTTCAAACTATTCATATACATGTATTAGAGCGCATATACGAATTTGCTAAGTTGGCGGCTTCTGCAAAAAATATTTTATTTAGAATAGTATGGCTGGATGTACGTACAGCAATAAAAATTAAGTTTCGTAAATTGCGATTATTTCTGTTGATCTCCATACGTTCATACACGTTTTAAGAAAAATTTAATGCTTAATTTTGTTATCAAAAATTAAACTATTTTAGATGACAAAAATAAAATATAAAAAATTGGTTTAATCAAAACTAATTTTTTTCGCATCGATGTGTGTTGCGACCTTTTTGTCTTTTTTTTTGCGACAAAATAAATTGAAACACACTTTTTAAAAAAATTAACCAGAGGGACGGACGTTCATATAAAAAAGTAAAATTTAATGTGATTTATTTTTCTCTTCTGTTTTCCGAATTTGTTTGTTTCTCAATTCTTACATCGGGATTACACAGATATTGTGTCACAGATTGCGTGATTGCGTAATGCTCTTCTTATTTGTCCCAGAATTTTATTGTTATACTTTCTAAAAAGGCAATGCTGTTTATCAGGTCATACAGTTTTCTGTTGGTCGTTGTCGTCGTCGTCGTTTGAAGGGCATCCACTCCAGGCCAGACACAAACAAAAACCGGGGCCGAGGGTTTATCCTTTTACTACCCCAGACTGCTGCACTGCCTGGATCTGATGATGGCAGTAAAGTCATTAAGCCAGCATCGAGCTTGGTCATCCAAAACCGTCAGACCTCGTGCTCCATGTGGTGCCCGATGTATAGGGCACACTGTTAGTACATGGTCTGCGGTTTGCTCAGAAGCGCCACACTCGCAATTCGGTGAAGGAGCGAGACCCCATTTGTGCATGAACGAATGGAATCGCCCAACACCAGTACGCAGACGGTTGAGCTTAACCCAAGCTGCTCGGGGTAAGCCCATTCCAACAGGCCTGGCACTGGTCCCGGGAACAAAAACACGGAGCCTGGAAGCACTTTCACAGTACTCCGCGTTCCATTTGTGATTTGTCCATTCAGAGGCGCGGATGCCAAGTCTGTCAAGGTTGTCCAAGAGATTCCGCGCACCTGGCACAAACGGGCGTCTGGATCTTAGTCTCACTTGGCCAGTATCTGAGGACCCACTTAAAAGACCATACAAGATATGATTGGGGTCCAGAGATCCACGGTAAGCCAAGGAGAGTGTCGCTCCCAGTCGGCGAAGCTCAGCTGGCTGGATGCCTGAGAGTACATGTAGGTAGTCCGTTGGAGTGGAACGCAGGCATCCAGTAACTATGCGCAAGGCGTCATTCAAGACACTGTCAATGAGGCGAGTGTGAGCACTGAGACACCAGACTGGCACACAGTACTCAGCTGTTGAGTAGACTAGAGACAAGGTGGCTATGCGAAGTGTTTTAGCACCAGCACCCCATCCCGAGCCCACGAGTCGCCTCAACAGTGTGACGCGCGAGGATAGTTTTTTGCACAATGCCACTAAATGGTGACGAAACGTGAGCGATCTGTCCAGTTTTACCCCAAGATAAGTATGGGTTGGACAGAACGGTAAAAATCTACCGTTGTTGTAGACCTTTAGCTCACGTTTGGCCTCTCGATTATTTAAGTGAAAGGCTGCCGTCACCGTCTTAGTGTGACTGAGCTTCAACCTCCAAGTCTGGAGATACGCTGACAGTGTGGACATGTCTTGGCTTAAAGTCCCTTCCAAGTCCTTCCACTTTCCAGAAGAATACAACAATGCTAAGTCATCAGCATAAGCAAACTTTCTGGAAATCATGGAACGCAGATCGTACTTATAGACGTTAAATAGAAGGGGGCCAAGAACGATCCCTGAGGAACGCCGTTTTTAAGACGGCATAGCCTGCTTTGCTTGCTGTCACCGGTGGTAAGGGTGAAACTTCGATTTCGGACAAGCTCCATGATCATTTTGACCATGTGCTTATCAGGAAGTAGTCTCAGCAGCTTGCAGGTAAGACCACGGTGCCAGACAGTGTCATAAGCAGCTGTCAGAGCGATAAATACGGCACCGGCCTTCTTTTTAGCCTCAAAAGAATCCTCGATGTTCTGGGTTAGCAGAACAACTTGATCTACGGTTGACTTCCCGCGTCGGAACCCAGCCTGCTCTTTTGGGAGCAGTGGATCGATTAACGGTTCAACGCGGGCGTAGATAAGTCTCTCGAGGATCTTGTAGGGGACACAGAGCAGAGATATCGGTCGATAACTCTTTGGATCCCGCACGGGCTTTCCTGGTTTTGGGATCGCGACCACAAGCGCTCTTCTCCAAATCTTGGGAATTTTGATTCGGCGCAAACAGGAAGAAAGGAAGTCACGTAACCAGGACTTCAAAGCAGCTCCGGCATGGAGTATAAGCTCGGGGCAGATGAAATCAGGTCCCGGAGCTTTACCTGGTTTTAAGTGTTGAAGGGCAGCAGCAAATTCTCTCTGTGAAAAATTGTCAGAGATATTTACGGCGTCTGGTGTTGTGGCCCTCCAAAGGTCAGACACTTCTTAATAGACAAGTCGAGATGACTTGCGATCAACAGCCTCATATTTCCCATTTCTAACCAGCTGAGATGCAATAGCATCGGCTGAAACGGGACAGTGACGAGGAGAGTGTCGTGACCTACCAGTAAGGTTGTTCAAAATACTCCACGCTTTTCGACTAGAGTGTGAGAAGTCAATGCTCCGAATTGCTTCGGACCATCGATCCCTCCGTTTCTGTCAAGCTTGGCAAGCAGAGCTGTAGCAGCCAAACTTGAGTCGTCTCCCTGAGGAGACTGCAGAAAGGTTTTATAGAGGGATTCACACTCTGCATCCCAACACGGAATATAGTTATTTCGATACCCGCGTGGGATAGTCTTTTTGGCTGCTTTCTTAATGGTGTTACAGAAGTCCTGGTAAGCCGCATCCACATCAAGTGAATCAGGCGGCAACAAAGTCTTTGCGAATTTATTCGTCAAAGCAATGTAGTGACTCCATTTGGCCTTGCGGAAGTTCCATCGCTTAACAGGCATGCTTGGCACTGCCATAGCAAACCTTGATGGTGTAATAAGCGAGGGTCGATGTTGTGACCTGGGAAACTTCTCAAGGACACGTCTATCCGGTAAGCGACTGTTTGCACCTACGGCAGCGAAAGCTAGATCTGGATTGGTGCCAGTGTTCCAGCGGCCGGAATAAAAACTGGCAGCGTCCTTGGCATTATATAGCAGGGCAAGACAATTAATACTTGCCCATCCAGCCAAGCACTCACCGTCCGGACTGTTGTCATCGTAACCCCAGTCAGCATGACGACAGTTAAAATCGCCAGCGTAAAGACAGGGGTGAGGAAACACTGGGAGATCCAGGGTTCGCAATCGCGTTGGCGGTGGTTTGTAGACGTTGACTATTTTATAGCCAACAACGTCCACACACAACCACTCGATCTCCGATGTCGGTGGAGATTGGTCCAAAAGCGTGTATCTCAGTCGCTCGTGGACAAACGTGGCAAGGCCATGCTTCCTGCTTAAAGAAGACCCAGCTAGTTGGTAGTGTGGTAGCACCAACTTCTCTGCATCAGTGCAGTGGGTCTCCTGCAGTAGGATGACGAATGCCTCAGACTGCATAGCGAGGTGATGAAGAACATTCATCTTGCTTGCAGTGAGGCCTTCGATGTTCAGCTGAAGAATAGTGGGTCTTTGGAACTTGTTGGCAATGTGCCCTGAAAAGGGCAGTTTTATCCTGGCATTTCCCCGTCCTGAAAAGGACGTTTGCCGATTAGCAGACCCACACTGAACATCGGTATGGGTGGATACCCTTCCGTTTTGGTAGGTTCGGTTTCGGTCTGTCATTTTAGAATCAATGAGCAGATTTACTCGCGGCCCAGGCTGCGTGAAAGCACCTACCATCTGGGCCTTTCTGTTGGTGATTGCCGTGATACAAACGGTTTTTTTTTTTATATAATCTATAATTTTGCAAAAAACAATTTTACAGTACCATATTTGCTTGATACATATGAAATAACCAAAAAATTTTATTACGAAAAAAACGTAGTTAAATCTGATCAAAAGCTTTTACTTACTTTCAATGAAGTGTTTGCAACTGTTAGATTACGAAGTACTATGTTCGTGTATCCAAACACAAGTTCACGTTAAACCTAACACATTGTCTGATTTAAAACCAAAATACTCGAAAACTATTGACACACACCGTTCCCCATGGAATTCGGTAAATTAGTGGAGGAGAACCTTAAAAAACAAACAAATTTTCAAATAATTACAAATCGCAGCTTTTTAGCGGATATCGGTAAAGATAAAAATATAGAAATTAAAACAGCAGATAAACTTGCCTTGTGCCCCACAAAAAAGCATTAAACTTGCAAAAGTAAAACTGCTTAACAAAAATATTAAAACTCATTTATTGCTCATAGTTTTATATTTTATTTTTTTAAATCTGCAAAAGTTAGATTCTTGGTTATAAAAGTGATTTTTTTTTGGTAAATTTAGCCTTGCATACACCTGTTTTCATTAAGCGCAAGAAATAGCAAAAATCCCATCCAAGCCCTGAAGTAATTTGGCGGTTAATTGTTAAAATGCTGTGATATTATATTTCAATATATCATATATATCCGCATATCCCATATAATCTCTCACCTGTGAAATAAACCGTTTCTACGTATTTCTTTATTTAAACGTAATAATTTTTGTTTAATTTAAAAAATATATATATATCAAAGATCAATTGCTGATAAAAATTTGTATTTAGTGATGGCTGTACTAATAAATAAACAAACTGGCCTCTTTAATAAAACGCCGTAAAAATGATCTTCCTAAACAGTTGAACAATGACATTCTTATAGGTCACAGGTGTACAACCTGTGTGAAAATCTTGAAAACAGATGTTCCATCCAGATGAAGTACTAAAGTACAATAACTTATAATGACCAGCAGCAAGGACCTCCTTTCTAGTCTTTCCTCGACTTTGAGAGAAAAAGCTTAGTTAATCCAAGTGAAGAACAAAAAAGGAGCAAAAAGATTCAAAGTAATAATTCTCCTAAACTTAGCCACACTTATTTACTGAAGTTGCCCTTTTATTCCTTGCACCAGATCCCTTTTTTGATTCCGCGTAATGTTTTGGTGAGTACGCGAGTACATTAACTTTATAAATTTTTGTTCAATTATTATCTGTACATGTTACGCCCATTCCCATTTGTTAGGTATTGTCCGTTATTGAGCTTCATCTTAATATTTCAGATAAGTTTTGCCGCCTTTTTCACGATACCGAATTTTGTAATCTTGCGCATTATGATGTCATAAAAAAATTTAACAAGCTCTCTCAGAAGAAATGTGGTTTTGACCGGTCAAATACATGGTTCTGTCGTTAAAAGACGATTTTTGAGTCAGTTTATTTGAAAGAGTTTAGCCAAGTTAACTTATTTAACTTTTGTTATTTTATCCAAGTTAAGATATTTAACTAGTTAATTTAATATCTATTCATGGCAAAGCAAAAGTATATAATGGTCTTCGCATATAATGATGAATACTTGCAGCTGAGATTTACTTCCATTGAGGTAAATGGTGAAGCAAGGCTACTGTGTGTGTTGTGCTAAAAAGTCTTAGCTCACAGCTCTTTGAAAGAAGCAAAACTTTGTCGGCACCTGGAAGCAAACCATGAAAAATTCGTCAACAAAACTATTGTGATATTGTGCAATCGATGACGTGTGTTTTCCTAAACGCTTAATCTTAATCAGCGCCTTCTGCTCGAACAATTATTGGACACGCGCATCTCCAAGCATAATTGTGACAAGTTAAATTTGCGCATCTATTTCGGTTCATCAGTCAGTTCAAAGTTATCAAGCTACTACAGCAAACGAACTAAAAGCATTCTATTTCAATACGGTTGTTTTTTGGCTAAGTACTTTTGTGAATTTTAATTATTGTTATTTAATAAACCTGTGTATTCGTGCAAAGATACAACAAAAACTCTTGATGTGTTTAAAGAAAAAGAACATCAGGTAAAGCGAAGTCGCATTGATTGCCCAGCTGCTTGGGGAGGAGTAGCTTACTGTCACAATAAAGCAGTGCGTGCTTCTTCCTTTGTTTCTTGGAAAATTGTTCGAGAAAAAGCACCTCATATAGCGGTGGAGAACTTCATTAAACCAGCAGCTGTGGAAATGGCCAGGATATTGTGTGGTGATGCCGTTGCTAATAAGTTAGCTATGGTTCCTTTGTCAAATGACACCATTAAGTGGCGTATTCAAGAAATATCAGAAGGTGTTCTGCAACAAACTATTGCTTCTGTAAAGCGCAGACGACTATATGGAGCAGTTTTTGTTTTGCCGTCCTCTTGCCAAAAATACCAGGAGAGCAAATATTTAAGAAAGTAAATTCGTTTTTTAAAAAATATCAGCTTCAATGGTCTGACTGTGTGTCTGTTTGCGAGGATGGCGCTACGTCCATGATGGGATGTAAAAAGGGCTTTATGAGCTTTGTGAAAAAGGGATATAAAAACATTTCAGTTGTTCATTGTCTTATCCAAAGAGAAAATCTGACAGCAAAAGAGATACAAAGAGACCTTGCCATAGTTTTCAAAGAAGTTGTATCTGTGGACAATTTTATTAAATCTCGTCCCTTGCACACTCGTTTATTTCGTGTATTGTGTGATGAAATAAGGCTGAACACAATGGGCTTCTGTTCCATTCTAACATTCGTTGGGTATCGCAAGGAAAGGTGATGCAGAGAGTGGCTAACCTACGAAATGAAATTAGCATCTTTATAAAAGAACAGAAACATAGATTTTTGGATTGCTTTGGCGATGACGAATAGATTGCCAAGTTGCTTTTCTTAGCTGATTTTTCATCCATGTGAACCAACTTAATAGCTCTATGCAAGGAAAAGATAAAAATTTTTTAGATGTATTAGAAGGCATTGATGCATTCAAAGATAAAATAGAATTGTGGATGCATCGAATGAGAAGTGGGAAGTTGGCTGCTTTTCCAGCATTGAATTTATTTGTTTAGGGGAAAAATATTGATTTGCGCAGCATTACACGAATCTTTCTTGATCACCTCAATGCATTTGTTTCTGAGCTGGATCGATATATTCCTTCTCACAATTATAGCAAAATATTTAACTGGGTGCGAAGTATGTTTGAGGTGTCAGCGCTAGAGGTTTATTTAGAAATGGGCTGCATTGCTGAACAGTTGATAGAACCGCAAAGTCGACATATGTGGAGAGACAAGTTTAAAATTGTTTAACCGCAAAGTCGACATATGTGGAGAAACAAGTTTAAAATTGTTTCTCTGACTCAATTTTGGGCGAATGTTCGGTCGAAGGAACCTAATCTTTCTGATTTCTGCAAGCAAGCAACAAAAGCTAACTGGAACCAACGTAAACGGAAAGACGATGCCAGATGTGCATTGACGACCATAATTCCTGATTTCTACAAACTTATAAAATAAGTTTAAGGACAAGGTTCTTACTTAGATTTTCAGTGCATGTGTTCCCAATTAATAAACCGCTTTTGCTTTTTAACTTACTATTGTAGTGCTGAACTAAATTATTTTTTATTCCTATTACTTGAGTCCGCAAATACTTATGCTAATGGGGAAATAGTCCGCGGGATAAAAAGGTTGAGAACCACTGATGTAAACATATGGTCATTTATAGTACATTATGGCCATTTTCAGTTGATTTATAATTTCAAGTTTTGTCTTAATAGTAAATACATTTCTTTTTCTTTTGGTTGAAGACATAGTAGTGACTAGATTAGTTTGAAACTTTAAGGAAAGTAAACATGTTTTCAAGTGCTTTTTGCTTTCAAACGTTGCGCTTCTCTCTCTAAACACAATTTGTTATCAAATGTTTCTCGCTTGCAAAGGTCACGCTTTGATGACTTTTGTTAAAGTAGACTAGTAGAGTGCGGATAATTGGCGTTCGGATAATCGGCATTCTATCTTATTATCATACGAAGAAGGGGAAAAGAAGAAAATCGTCCCTTTAACTTGATTTACCTGCAAAAAATATTTGGACAAGTTCAAATTTTCGGAGAATTTTTTGGCAGCCTGACCGAGTGATTAAGAGCGCCTTATTTGTGATCGATGCGGTTACGCTTCTAAACCTACTCGCGTTCTTCTGTTGCGTCCATGAAAAGTACACTTTACAGCACTTTCCTCCGCTCGGTTGTCTTAACAAGCAGCTCTAAATTTCAGTCATATCTCCAAATAAAAAATCACAATGGGACAACAATATCTTTGTATCTACCGTCTAGCGATTACCTCGATTTGCTTTCGATCAGCGCCTCTGACGCCTTCCCGCAAATCAGAAAAACAGATAAAAAAAAAAAACTGAGAAAATTTGTTATATTGCATCTGTAAAAATGCTTATTGACCAAAAAAAGGTTATTTTATGTCTAAATTAGTTTATATCAATTTGTTGTGCATTAGATTTAACTGAAAATTTTCTTTCTTTAAGCACAGATTATTTATTATTCTAACTGATACATTTTACTTGTGCACTAAATATTTTCGGGCACATAACAAAGGTAAAGCTTTCTTCGTATTTATGTTGGTTATATTTCGCTTCTTTGCAAATCATACAAAATGATGATTAGCGCAATTATTGCATGAAATACGGAAAGATTTGTTTTGCCATTGCGAAATATTTTGGTCTGGATACACTTATGATTAAAAATAATTTTAATTTTAAGTAAGTTAAGCATAAATTTAACTGCTCATTTGATTTTCCCATCTAAGTATCTTAATTTTTTAACCATTAGCATCATATATGATCTAATAAAAGTAAGCAATCCTACTTTTCTTATTTCTTTCAAATTAAAATTAAATGTGTAAGTAAAACAGTTTTATTAGGCAATGCGAAATTGCTTACGGCAAATTTATCAACATATGATTAAAGTATAGGTTTCTACAGCTGTAACTAATCTTGGCCTAAAACTATATTTTAAAGTCTATAAAAAATTGAAATTGTCTCACTAAGAAAATATTTTTTGCTTGGTTTGAGGGTTTTTTACATCAAATTAAACTATATCAACAATTTAAATGTTTTTCCTTGAATTTTTTCCTGAATTAGCCTAATAATTTGTTTCAAAGTAATTAAGTGTTTTTTAAATTTTGTTTTTTTAAAACTGTTAATTTTGTTAAAAAATAATTGTGATTCTTATTTTCCGGCTGACCAATTTACAAAAAAGGAAACAAAAAGAAGTGCACTAACTACAGGGGCATTTTTTTATTAAGTCTTCCTGGAAAAGTCTATGCAAAGTGCTTTGAAAAGAGACGCCGTAAAATAGTCGAACCTCAACTTCAGGATGCACAATGCGGATTTCCTACTGGCAGATCCACCATGGATCAGATCTTTGCCCTCAGCAAGTTTTTGAGAAATCGTGGGAATATGCTAAAGTAGGTATGGGAAAGAATTATTGAAGCCAGGTTAAGAGATAGAGGGGAGATCAATAACATGGATTTATGCCAGGAAAGGGAACCACGATGCCATGTTTGCTCTAAGAATGTTAATGGAAAAGCACAGGGAAGGTCAAAGAGAGCTACATTGTGTATTTGTGGACCTAGAGAAGGCTTACGACAGGGTTCCACAGGAAGAGCTGTAGTACTGTATGAGAAAATCCGGAATAGTGGAAAAGTATGTACAACTAGTACAAAATATGTATGAGGAAAGCGAAACAGTGGTGAGGTGTGCAGCAGGAAATACAGAAAGTTTCAAGGTTAAGGTTGGACTGCACCAGGGATCAGCGTTAAGTCCATTCCTATTTGCAGTGATAATGGACAGGCTAACAGATGAAGTAAGGAGAGAACCACCATGGACGACGTTGTTTGCTGATGATATTGTGATTTGTGAAGAGACCAGGGAAGACGTACAGCGGAGATTAGAATTCTGGAAGTATGCATTGGAAAGAAGAGGGATGAAAGTAAGTAGGTCAAAGACCGAATATCTTTGCATAAATGGAGGAAATGATCACGAAACAGTAAAGACGGAGGATACGAAAGTGCGAAGAGTAAAGGAATTTAAATATTTGGCATCAACGGTGCAAGAAAGTGCTGGTTGTGAGAGGGAGGTAAAGAAGAAAGTACAGGCAGGATGGAACGGATGGAGAAGAGTATCGGGAGTAATCTGCGACAGGAGGTTATCAGCTAGAGTAAAAGGAAAAGTGTACAGTTCAGTGGTAAGACCAGCAATGATGTATGGACTTGAGACAGTGGCAGTCACAATGAAACAAGTAGAAGAGATGGAAGTCGCAGAAATGAAAATGTTGAGGTTTTCTATCGGAGTGACGAGAAAAGACAAGATTAGAAACGAGCACATCAGGAGTACCGTTAAGGTAGAACGGTTAGGAATGAAGATGAGGGAGGGCAGGCTGAGGTGGTATGGACATGTCATGAGGAGAGACCAAGAGTATGTAGGAAAAAAGATAATGGAAATGGCGTTACCGGGAAAGAGGAGAAGAGGGAGACCAAAGAGAAGAATTTTAGATGAAGTGAAAGAAGATATGGGGAAGGTTGGTGCGACGGAGACGTATGTTGAAGACAGAAAGATGTGGAGAATGATGGTACGCTGTGGCCACCCCTGACTAAAGGGAAAGGCCGAAAGGAGAAGAAGAAGTGGGAATATGCTAAAGAGGTGTATACATGCTTTGTAGACCTTGAGAAAGCATATGACCATGTTTCAAGAGACAAGTTTTATGCAATCCTGCTCGAGTGTGACTTGAAAGTTGTAGGCAATCCTGCTCGAGTCTGACCGCTATTAGCTGTTATCAAATTGTTGTACAAACAGTCAGAAGTCTGTTTTCGTGCCAATGACATGAAAACAAAACCTTTTAGTGTCAGTGTTGGACTACAATAATGCTGTGTTTTTTCTCCTCTCCTGTTCATTAAATGCATGAACAAGATAGATAGAGACAGTTCCTCCAGTAGTGGCGTCACATTTGAGAAATGTAATGTTTGCTACCTGCTATTTGCAGATGACTTTGCATTGTTAATTTGAAACAAACATGATCTCCAATATACTCTTGATTGATTTTCTGACGCATGCTGGATGCTGAAAGGAAAATTAGTACGGCTAAAACTAAGATTATGTGTTTGTCAAGGCTTTCTGTCCAATGTTTTTTCCAAACAAATGGAGTAACTCTCAAGCTGACGGAGACATTTAAGTATCTTGGAGTCACATTCTCGAGTGATGGTAGACAGGACAACGAACTGGACACACGTATTAGAAAAGCAAGTGCAGTATTGCGCCAGCTTTACCAATCGGTTCTATCAAAACGAGAGCTGTGTACAAGAGCAAAGCTTTCTGTTTTCAGATCAGTTTTTGTTCTTTTCCTCACCTACGATCATGAGTGTTGGGTAACGACTGAAAAAGTAAGTTTCCGAGTACAGACAACCAAAATTAGTTTCTTGCAAAAAGTCATAGGCTTATCCCTGCTTAACAAAGTTAAAAGCACTGACACTTGTCAATCTCTTAACATCAAACCGCTGCTACTCCGCATAGAACAATCGCAGCTGCGCTGGTATGGCCATGTAACACGAATGTCCCATAAACGAACAGCAAAGCAACTAATGGATGCTCTTCCAAAAGGCAAAAGGGCTAGAGAGCGACCCAAAACTCGCTGGCAAAATTATGTTGAAGACCTGGCCTGGTCTCCTCTTGTAATTCCACCGGTGAAATTGCCGCTAGTTGCAGGAGATCGGGATGCTTGGAGATCCCAACTCAAGCTGCTGCCCCCGCAACCCCAAAAGGACCAGCGGGAAAAAGGAAATACACTGAATTAATTCAATCATTTCCCCGAAAATGATAATGATAATTTATTTTGCTCTTTAAAACATGAATTTAAAAAACAAAACAAAAAGCTGGCATAGAACATTACTTAAAAATCCAACTGCGCTTTTAAAATCTAATTGATTGCTTGAATTAGCATTTGTAAAAAAAATCTTATTATGAAGATCTAATCAAGATCCTAATTGGCTGTAAAACAGGACCTCTTGCCTTATTTTGTACCGTGACTGAGTGGGTAGAAGCGCCGTATTGATGGCAAGCACGATCGACAAGATTTCTGTTCAAAACCCACTCTCGTCCTTCTGTTGTGTTCTTGGAAAGACACTTAATTTAAGGCACTTGCCTCCGCTTGGCGGCATTAGCAAGTAGCTCTAAATATCATTTACATCATAAAATATAAAACAAATAAAAAATTTCAACCGGACAGAAATATCTTGGCATCTCCACGAAATGGTTGGAGTAATAGCTTGAAAGTTGGTCTAATCATAACAACTTTGACGTTTTCCTGCAATTCTGCAGGATAAATCAAGAAGATAATAATAGATCATATTACAATCACATACAGCAATACACATACATTCATGGTAAAATAAAACAAAAAGAAACTATAAACATTTTCGGCGTACTTTAGCCCTCTTCAGATGAAATAAAATGTTTAGTAGTTTTGTCATATAATTTAAAGATAGAGGTCAATGACTTACTAAACATTTTATTTCATCTGAAAAGGGCTAATGTAAGCCGAAAACGTTTATGGTTTCTTTTTGTTTTATTTTAGCATGAATGTATGTATATTGGTGTATGTGATTGTAATATGTTTAAAAAAAGTATGCCCTCTGCCTAACTTGTATAATAACAAATCATTGACGAATAAATCTTGTTTATGATGTTCATGTTGCATTATGTTTGCATAGTCAAAAATCTAATGAAATGAGATGTTGGTATTTGAAGAAACCATAGTCCGTTATTTCAAAAGAGCTAGACATAGGTCTTGATCAAGCATTTTTAATTATCTGCAAATTCTGCGCTATAAAAGGTTAAATAAAAAAATTTATTATGAATTAAATTTAATTTTGAATCCTGTTTGTAAGTGTTTTTGGTTTTAATTGTATTATAGTTAGTTTGTGAAAAATAAACTTTAACAAGACTTCAAATAATCAGTTATGGCCTAAGGCCATGTTGCTCACATCCACTACGCTAATTAGAAAATAAACTTTATATTCTAGCCAAATGTAAATCAGATTAAATCTTTTTTACAATCTTTTTCAAATGTAAAAATTTTCGATTTTAGGTTAAATTTGGCAACAAGTGCGAATTTATTTCATTATTTTTGCTTCGGATTTATGCGGTTAAGAAACTTTTTAAAATTTTTATATTTGATTTTTGCATGATTTTTTATTAGTTTTTTTTACTTAACAAAAAAACTTTTCGAAAAATTTCTTTGACTCTGCATTAGTTCAACTTGTTAATTTATTGCGTTTCTCTCACTTTCCAGCAATTTTATGCGGAAACATATAACATTTGGTCTGGAAATGGAAGTAAACAACAATCCACGATTGCATAGCAACGATTCTGTCTAGACGGTGGCTGGATTATACAGAAACATTTCAAAAAATATCGATCTTTATTTCAGAGTAAGACAATCTACAACTGAAAGTGCCCTATAAAAACCAAAAAAATGCTTGGGCATTGATTTTTAATGAAGCAAAAAAGGAAATAACTTAAAAATACTTTTCAGTAAAACTATGATAGGCCTATACATCGTGTAAGATTCTTCCTCAAATATCTAAACCTACCACCAAACAACCAACTTGAATAAAAAATATAAAAAAGTAAGGAATATAAAGCCATTAAAATTTACGATTTCAAGTGACAGTTAGTTGTTCTAAGCTGTGCGCGCGCTCACGCGTTTTGCCGCGAGCGCACACAAGCCAAACTGTTTAAATTATATCAAACAACTTTTAAAATTCACTTTCTTTGGACCGCACATACACGTACAAAAAAATTACCTACCGACTAATTTTTTTAGTAAAATTTTTAAACTTAGTTTGTGGAAACATTGGTTTCAAGGATCTAGGTCTACAAACGTCATTTAGCTTTTAAAAATTTTATAAGTGTTTTGAAAATCAATTCAACAGACACATGAAAGTGGTTAGCAATATGTGACAACAGCGCCAAATGTCTATATTCGATTTCAGGGTTAGCCAAACTCAGTTTTCTGTTGCTATCGCTGCAAAAGTACCTCAGAAGAAGCTATGCTGCTGAGCGCAAATTTGTTAAGATAAACGCCACCAATTCTTGATGCCTAGTGGCGTAAATGTGGCTTGCAACTCAATTAAGGTCACAAAAATAAATTTCTCAACTTGTTGCATAACCGACACATTTAGCTTTAAAACATTGAATAGATGTTTCAACCAAAGTTGTAAATCGAGTTGGACTTTTCGCTTTGGGTTCGGGTTCGGGTTCGAGCCGGGTTTGGGATTAAGTTTGGGAAAAATTTCTGGCCTAACTTTGGCCCAGTGCGGAACGTATAAACGACCACCTTTTTTTCAGCGCCAAGTTTTTTGGACCGAACTTAACTTTCGGGCTTTTTCGTGCCTATTAAAGGCTTCAAATCAAGTTTGGGTTCGGACCTGAACTAGCCGCCCCTTTTATAACTCAGATTTCAAAAACGCATTGACAGATATCTGTCAGCTCTTGCAAAAAATGTTTTAATGAACAACTGCAATTTCGGTAATTTAATAAAACTTTTTTAAACACTCGTTATTTTAATTTTGCCGCGGGGTAAGTGACTTAGTTTGAGACAAAGGATCAAAATTTTTTTTAAATAAGCTTTTAAAACTTGTAAACTTGTAAGCTTGTTGTGGATAAATCAAGATAGAATTATTTAAATATTGTACAAATATAAACTAGACCATAAATTTTGCGTTTATTTTCAATAGCTTAAGTATCCTCTATCACTAAAAAACAAAAATAACTACAAAAAACTCAATTTTAACCCAAAATTTAACTATTAGAACAATCATGGCTTACAACAATACGGCCAAAGAGTCTTCCTAAGAGAAAAAAATTAAAAGGGTCACTATTTCGCTTGTCTCGCGACAACAGCTGGAACAAGTTTTGTTGTGACCAATGTTACAATTAATGGTCTTAAATTTGTTTGATATTATTATCAATTATTTATTTAAGGTTGAAACAAAAAACATATAGGAAGACCAAAAATGTTACACAAAAACATTAATTACAGTATAATCCAGAAAAAATATCAACAAACTTTATGCAAAAGAATATGTGTAAAACAGGAAAAACCACTCCCTTAAAACGTATCACTAAAAAAACGAGTGTTTATTCGTAGCAATAAAATTTATATAAGAAGATTCAAGTCAATTAGATTTTGCCTACAATGATAACATTTCTAGAGTAAAAGCAACTGCTTACAAATGAAAATATACCGCATTTTTTGCAAACATTGAAAACCTTTTTTGTTGTACATGTTTTGGACATACATGTTTATTATACATGTTCAAAACAAATTTTTGTTATTTATTGTATAAAGTATATAGCGGTGAAGCAAGCGTGCTCATTCTAACACAACTTCTATATTTCATTTTGTTCTCGCAAGTCACAAACTATACTCGTTTTGTTGATTCTTTCTATTTCTGATCCGTACTCTTCCTTATGTGCATTGTACATAATTATAGTTCGAACTTATTTGATTTTTTATATTTTTTATTTTATCTCTATATTTATCCTCCTGACTCGCTGGAAAGCGATGAAAGCGCTAATACATAGGGTAAGCAATTACCCCGACCTGCTTCCGGAGATGCCAAAATATTGCTGTCCGGTTGAAATTTAATAGAGAGAGATTATGACTGAAATTTAGAACTGCTTGCCAAGACCACCAAGCAGGAAAAAGTGCCGTAAAATGTCTTTCTTACAGACACAGCAGAATAGCGCGAGTGGGTTTTGAACCGAGACCATGGTGATTATGAGCACGGCATTTTAACCACTCGACCACGCTGCCAATTTTTACTTCTATGAGGTAAAGCAAAACTTAGCAAAAATAGATCTGAAGTGAAATTGAAATCGGTATTAAACGTGGCTATATATAGCCAGCTTGGTTGAGTGGTTAAGGTGCTCTAAGGACGACTGTGATTGACATGGATGTAGTTCAAAACCTACTCGCGCCCATATTTTGTGTTTCTTGGGAAAGACAAATAACAGCACTTTTCTCTGCGTGTTCGTCTTGGCAATGAGTTCTAAATTTCAGTCCTATCTCTTATAAAAACTAAAAATTTATATAAAAAATTTCAATCGGACAGCAATATCTTTGCATTTCCGAAGCAGATCGGGGTAATTTTTTGAATGTTGCCCCATGCATTGCGCCTCCGACGCTTTCCTTCTAGTCAAAAGGATAAACATAAAAATAAAAATTTTTAAAACTGCAAAAGCAATATAATCTTAGAATATTTTGATTGTTCAAAAAAAAACATTTTTCTAATTTCCTATGATGTGTTCGCCTGAATTGTTGCAAATTATCTTGGCCTGATTCGTTAGAAAATATTTTTTTGCGTTATTCTTAAAAATTCTTGCAAACAATACAATATACAAATTTTAATTTCACAGGTAATTGCGTGAGATTAAATTTACAAAACATTTAATCATGAAATTGTTACCAGCTTGTCTTTCAGGTAAGCCACAACTTTCAATCTCTTCAAACGTAAAATTCAACAAGGCAAAACTCTTAATTAAATACCCTAGTAAATTGCAAAAGAGTATGATGCAACCACCAGAAGATAAGATAACTTTAATAGATTGTTATATTTTTGCTATAGAGACAGCAATTTTTTTCTCAGAGTGCAGAGTCAAAATCACAATACAGTCAGAGTACAAATTCAGAGTGCAATGCTCTTTTGTCTCAGTTTATATTCACTTTTGTACAAGATAGCACGTGATATAATAACTGTTTTCAATTCTAATATCAACGAGGATTATTCAATAACTGTTGTAAATAAAACTGTTGCCATAAAAGCATAATTAAGGTTAGTATCGCAAATTTCCATTATTTTGTATTCACACTATCTACCAGTTAAAATAAATATTTCATTCTCTAATCCAGAGGTTTCAAACTGGGGCGTGGCGACGCTTTGGGGCATGATTTTATTAATATTAAAGCGTTATCAAGGCCGGCGCAACCACCCTCCAGAATTCAAAAACCACAATTGGTGTACCCCGAATTTGTAAAATATTTGGT
This sequence comes from Diplosoma virens, assembly GCA_963680785.1. NCBI lineage: Eukaryota > Metazoa > Chordata > Ascidiacea > Aplousobranchia > Didemnidae > Diplosoma > Diplosoma virens. The sequence goes on along the minus strand of OY796887.1, from coordinate 37,885,199 downwards.
TTGAAAAGTCAGCCTTAATTAGCAAAAACGTGAAAAATTAAAGAACGTTTTTTGGGGAAGGCATCACTTCAGTTAAAGTAAAATTTTTCCCTCAAAATGTGGAATTAAACCAAGAAAACTAGTTACAATCAAAGAAAAGGTCTTTACTTTACTTTCGAAATAAATTTATCAAAAAGTTTATAAAAAGGAGTTGTTCTTCTATATTATAAACTTAAGTGCATCTTGACTTTATTCAAGTCGGGAAACCCTGCTCTAAGCTATAGGAAAAACAAAAAGGTTTCTAAATATCGCAACTTTGAAGCGTTAATTGAAACGCAATGGTTTGTTATTTGTTATACTACTCTGTTATACTATGCTTTATCTGTTAAACTATTCTTTTTTGTTTATGCATTTTGAAAATAACATCTCAACTCAAATTACATACATGAAAAAGTGTAAATAAATACAATTAAAATGAGATGGATTTCTTTGTTGTGCTTTAACTATTAATTTTTAGTTTTAATTATCTTTTTTTGTTTTTGCTTATTTATTAATTTGATAGGATATAAATTATTCATCACGTAAATAATCCAGTAACAATAAAAGTTAAATAAAAACTGTTCTTAATAAAATCATCAGAAGCTATTTTAATTTTTTAATCAGTGGTTTTCAAAGTGATCGATCACGGCCCCCGGGGGCTGCTTGAAACATCCAATGACCAACTCCAAAAGGTTGAATGGAGTTCAATAAATGGCCAGGGGATCTGTAAGTAACTGTTGGGATCTACTGGAGCAATATAACAACCGAGGCTTTTTTACAACGGCACTAAACTAAAAAATATATACTTATTAAAGTAAAGACCTTTTTTGGTCACCTATTTTTTTTTACATTCAATGGAAAAGACATAGCTGCATGAAAGTGAAGACCGAATAAAGTCTTTACTTTAACTACACAACTACACATAGTCGAGAGTTAGGGATTAGAGGATTGATAAAACATTTTTTACTGAAAATGGGGTCAACGGCAAAAAAGTTTGAAAGCCGCTGTTTTAAATAATAATTTTTAGAAGTTGAAACTGATTATAATATAATATTGTTTGTAAAAGCTTGTTTTATAAATTCAAACATTTTCAAATCTTCTGAAAATTCAATATGCTTTAATGTAGCTTAATTGTTATGATTTCATATTTACTTGTATACACAAAACCGATATAACTTATAACAATTTTGTGATTTTATTGATTTTATGCTTTATCAAATTTCATGAAATTGTAACAATATTTAGTAAAAAAATGTCAAAAAATTGTATAAGCTCGGGGTGGTGCACAGGTCCCACACCAATGGGACCTATGCACCAATTTATTAAATATTTTAATCTGCAATAGTTTTGTCAAAAATTGAAATTAAGCAGAAATTTTTTTTTAAAAAAAGTAGTTGTGGTTATAAAGAGTAAGTTCTGAAATTTTGGTTCATTTACTTTCAAATTTGAGGTCTTGGCAATCAAAATAAAATTTTTGGTGCATTGGTCCCACATCTCCCCTAATATAAGTATAGAAAGGACAGTAATTCTTTCCTTTTGGTTTATAAAAAGTCATTAGATTGTACTTAAATATTTTAGTTTGCGTCCTTCTCAAGTTAATAATTTGAACAGTTACAATTTTCTAAAGTAGTAATTTTGGTTTGATTCTTTAATATTGCAATTGTACGATTGATTCCTTTGTGCTTCATTTGGATTGTTTTCGGGTTTGTTTTTTGCTGTTCGGGAGTATGGCATACGTTGGAAGTTGTTCGGTTTCTTCAATGATCGCTACGCCCTTGTTCTTTGTTACTCAATTTCGTCGCTGTAGCGATCAATGAAGTGACCTCCCGCTGTTCGACGTTGGGTGAAACTTTACGATTAGTGATGACTTTAGAACAGAACCTTTAGCAGCTATTACTGTGAAAATTTTAATGTCTCTGAAGATATCGTTTGATTTCTGACCGACTTTCTGATTTTGACCGATTTCTGATCAAGCTTTACTCAATAAAGCTGCACGAAAAATAAGCACGCTGACCTGATCAACACAAGTAGCTTGAATTACAAACATATTAGCTTTAGTAAAAAAGTGACCCATGAACTTCTAAATACTATTTATTTAGAAGTCCATAAGTGCCCTTCTAGCTTTTTTCTCTCTAAAGAAGACTGTTCAGTAGGCCTGAAACATTTAAGCGGCTTTTATTTTTGTTCTACACTGTTTGAATTTAATCCTATCTTTGTATTATCAAATTCAGCATTGTTATTACAAAATATAACTATTTAATTGATCGGTTTTTCTTCTTCTTTTGGTGGAGATGAACTGGATTTGGACGGTCCACCAAATGGCCGGACATGTTGCCATTAACCAGGTCTCTAGTTTCTTGTCGATACCTGAGAGAGCACGGGCTCTATTTGGATGCTAATAAATGGGGCAAGATGTTATTACTTGCTCAGCTGTCTCCTCTTTTGCGCCACACTTACAGGCCGCCATAGAGGCCATACCTCATTTATGCGTTTCTGAGCGGAATAGACCAACGCCGGTTTGACGGCGGTTAAGCTTGACTCATGCAGGTCTGGGAAACTAATTCCTGGTGGCGTTTGGATAACATCTTTAATAAATGTATAGAGTCTAGAGACGTTTTCTGGCCACTCTATGCTCCATTTATATTACGTCCTTTGGACACACTGGTTCCTGACTGGGCAGGGTCGTTCAGCAGTTCCAATGTAGCTGTTAATGTTCTGGCTTCTGAGCTCTTAAAATCCATACTTAACCTTTTGAAAGGTTGCGAACTTTTAATTAAATTCACAATAGCCTGTTTAAAAAACTTTGGTTTAATTTCACAAATAATAGCGCATGCACAAGTCATTTTTTTTACGTCGTCAAGCGAATATTGCAAATTCTTTCTCGGATGTAGCAATACATTCTAGTTATCCCCGGGTGACATAAACCCGCATGAATTCTATAAAGCGCATTTACAGTTGTCGCAGCAGAGTATACACTGTATTGATATACTCGCGACAATGCGTCAGAAACAACATTAAACTTTCCTCAACGATAAACAATATCATAACAATATTGACTCAATTCTATTCTCCACCGCATAATTTTATCATTTTTAATTTTGTTATGCCAAGAATTACCGAACATAAAAGCTGTTATTATTTTGATCTGTTATTATGGTAAATTTGCGAGGCAATAAATAGTGCGACCGTCGCCGGACCGCTTCAACCAACATCAACATGACTACACTTTCAGTATATCTCCAAACTTGGAGGTTGAAGCTCAGTCACACTAAAATAATGACGGCAGCATCTCTAAACAATTGATATGTCTAACAAACTTTTTACATGATCAGGTTCTGGGCGTAGTGTACGATCATGAATTTGGTACCCCAATAACAAAATACAATCGGACGAATAAGTACATTTGTTCTTATTAAAGGTAAGATTATATTTCGCTGCTGCTTCAAGAAAGTGCTGAAGGTTTGCATCGTGTTCTCCTTTGGTCTTGCCACAAATAGTGATGCTATTGAGGTATGCAAATGTTCCTTTACAATTATTGCGTTCAATTATATCATCAATTATTCGTTGGAACCACGAAACTGCATTAGTCAGACCAAACGGAATTCTTTTACTCTGATAAAGTTTTCCTTTAGCTTCAAAAGCTGTATACGGTCCGTCTTCTATTAGAATTTCCACTTGGTGGTAGGTACTTTTCAAATCTAAAGTGCTGAAGTGGGAGTATTGTGCCACTTTATGTACCAAATTTTGCATGTTAAGCAGCGAATAGCCATCAAATAGCGGATATTTATTAATGGTCTTACTATAATCAATGCACATTCTTTTTTTATGATTGTCTCTAGTCACAACAAGAACTTGTGCGCGCAGAGGGGAAGAGCTTGGTTCTATAATTCCTTCTTTCAAGTCGTATTTTATTGTTTCAGCAATAAACTTTTTGCCAAAGAATGCTCACGCGATTTCGTGATTAGGTTTACAGTCACTTACTAAATGCTTGAACAATCGTGGCACAACATTCGTCTTATTACATTTCAGCGCATTAATGCACAACGAATGTCTTGGACCACCAAAATTAAGTGATCACAAGCCGGCTACGCCATTTGAAAAATTTGACGTTTGAAAACGGGAAGGATTTGGAGGGGACTTTCAAGACACGACCACACTTTATCTCCAGATAGGAGGTTAAAGCTTAGTCACACTAAAACAATGACAACAGCATGTCATTTAGACAACCAAGAAGCCAAACGTGAGCTAAAAGTCTACAGCAGCAATAGACTTTTACCGTTCTGTCCAACTTTTTCTTATCTTGGAGTAAAACTGAACAGATCGCTCACCTTTCGTTGCCACTTAGTCGCATTGGGCAAAAAACTATTAATGTTTTCACGCGTCACACTGCTGAAGCGACTTGTAGACTCAGGATGGGGTACTGGTACCAAAACACTGCTCAGCTTCCCTATCCCTGGTCTACTCAATAGCTAAGTACTGTGCACCAGTTTGGTGTCGCAGCGCTCACACTCGCCTCATAGATAATGTCTTGCGGATAGTCACTGGATCCTTGCGTCCCACTCCAGCGGACCACTTACCCATATTTTCAGGCATTCAGCCAGCTGAGCGTTGCCAACTAGGAGCGACATTTTCTTTGGCTTACAGTGGATCTCTGGACCCTGATCATATCCTGTATGTTCTTTTAAGTGGGTCCTCAGATGCTCGATGCTCGCCCAAAATAAACTAAGATCTAGACGCCCGTTTGTACCAGCTGCGCAGAATCTTTTAAACAAACTCACCAAACTAGATATCCGCTTTGCAGTGTGGAAGAATTACCGATTAAACACGGATTACTGTGAAAGTACATCCAGGCTCCGTGTTTTCATACCCATAACCAGTGCCAGGCCTGTCGAAATGAGCTTGCCCCGAACAACTTGGGTTAAGCTTTATCGCCCGTGTACTGGCGTGGGGCAATTTCATTTGCTCATGCACAAATGGGGTCTTGCTCCTTCACCTAATTGTGAGTGCGGCGCCGCTGAAGAAACCAAAGACCCCGTTCTAATAACGTCCCTCATACATTGGGCAGCACATGAAGCACGATCGAGGAATAACAGTTCTTGATAACGAAACCCAATGCTGCTTTACGCCATCACTAGCATCTGATCCAGGCTGCTGTGCTTCTGTGGTAGTAAAAGGATAAACCCTCGGTCCCAGTCCTGTTTGTGACTGATCCGCAAATAGATGTCCTTCCAAACGACGACGACGCAGCTTTTTAATGTTTTTTTTTGCTAAAGGGTGCTGCAACAAAACAATCCTTGCTTTTAAAAATATTATTAAAGCATAACGGATTTAATATTAAGTAAAAGTCTTGTCCATGGGACATATTTTTCTGTTTCATCCCATCCCATGGCAATTTATTCCTGTCCCATCCCATCCCACGGAATTGCTTATGGGTTAAAATCAAATAAAAGAATGTATATTTATTCATTTATCCGGTGTCCCTCCAAAAAATAAATAATAGACACAAGTACATAAAGAAAAAAGGAGACATAAAGAAAAAGCTCTTAAAAGGTATAAAATATAAAAACTAAGGGCAACTCTGACGTAATCAAGTTGCTATGACATGGCTACTGTCTCATGAGAAATACAAATGTGAGCTGTCCCATCCCATCCCATCTCATGAAAATGGCATTCCTATGGTCAATACTCCATAACAGCCCGAAAATTTGGTCTAGAAAGAATAAAATTTTTTGAAATTTATTTTCTTTTTTTTCGTGTTCTTTAAATATCTAGAAATACTGAAAATATAGCTTTATTTCCGTTATAATTAAGTTCTATATTGAATAAAAAAATTTTTAAATTGTAATATAAAAACCTAATTCATCTTTCTTGTAAAAAAAGTTCATGTTTCTCTAATTTTTTAATTTTTTCATTTGTGGTCATAAAAATTGAAAAATCAATAATCGTTGAATAAGAAATCAAAACAAATTTACATAAACCAAAACAGATTTTAGTTTAATTTGTGTATTGTAGCGTCATTTAATTCCAAAAGTCTGCATAAACAGAAAACTAACACCAAAAAATTTTTTATACAGAAAACGCACATCAAAAATGTTTTGTTTTTATGAGTTTTGGTACAGCTTGTTGATGGCTTTTGTGCTGGATTAATTTTCTCATCGAAAATTCTTCACAAATTTCCAGAGAGATCAAATTAATCATCAAAATTATAGAGGCTCTCTGATCCTATTAAAAAAATTGTTTTAGATTTTAAAGAGTATTATGTTTACAAATCACATGTAATTTTCATTCAACAAATTTTTTAAAGTTCAAATTTCCACAGAAAAAACATTACATTTATTGGAAAATTAAAAATTTAATAGAAGTCAAAATTTACAAACTAATTGTACGAAAAAGATTATCAATTTTTATTTTTATGTTGGTATCCCAGTTTTTCAATTATCGGCTAATGATTTGAATTTTCGGGGCAATACAATGCAATTTTAAGAAAATTATAAACAAAACCATGAACAGTTGTGACATTGACACCAAGAACAATTGTGACATTGCGCAATAAACTATCTTCGCTAGTCACACTGCTGAGGCGACTTGTGGGAACAAGATGAAGTGCTGGTCCCAAAACAATGGGTGCAGCTGTCCTATCTATTGGGTGCAGCTGTCCTATCTCTGGCCTACCCGACAGCTGAGTACTGCGGGCCAGTCTGGTGTCGCAATGCTCGCACTTGCTTCATAGACAGTGTCCTGAATGACGCCTTGCGCATTGTTACTGGATGCCTGCGTTTTGAATAGGCCAAATTGGCGCAGCCCCTTGGCCGCTGTCCAACTAGCCGCAACCCACAGGTTGGTTAGGTTGGGGTCAGTTGTCATAGACCCGTCTGCGTTCTACTTCAACAGACTACCAATCCATAGGCTACTTTAGTGATCCAGCCAGCTAAACTTTGCCGACTAGGAGGGACACTCTTCTCGGCTAACCCTGATCACATATTCTACGGTCGTTTAAGTGAATTTCAGATGCTTTCCTGAAGAGATTGAAATCTAGACACCCATTTGTGTCAATTGCGCGGAAACTACCAAACAACCTTCCCATCTAGGCATTCGCACTGACAAGTAAACAAATTACAGTTGAAATGTAAAGTACTGTGAGTGGACATTTAAGCTCCATGCTTTCATGCCCATGAGTGATGACCAGTACCAGGCTCCCAAACAGCTTGGGTGAGCCTCAATCTTCTGCAAACTGGTGGTGGGCTGTTCTATTCGTCCGTGCACAAATGTGGTCTCGTTTCTTCACCGAATCGCGAATGTGGCGTCATTAAAAAATCCACGGAACACGTCGTAACAGCAGGCTTCATGCTACATTGGGCACCACAAGGAACATGAGTTATAACAGTTTTGGACGACAAAACGGTGCAGGCTCAACAGCATCACTGCCCGCACCTGGTCCGGGAAGTATAACAGCCTGGGGTAGTAAAAGGATAAATCTTTTCGACCAATTGTTTCGTTCATTTATTCACTTTTATATATATGTAATCTTTCTAAATTTGCGGCTAAGATATTAACACCTTTAGTTAATTTCAATAATTTATCAATAAAAAATTCATTCGAATTGATCGATAGAATATCTAACTTTAAAATTAATGACAACGATTTGATGCTTTTTTTCGACGTTGTGTCTTTATTTACCAAAATTCCTGTACATATAGCTAAATCAGTTATTTTTGATCGTCTAAAATGTGATAGTGAATTAAAAATTAGATGTAAATTAAATATCAACAAAATTATGAATGCTGTAGATTTATGTTTAGACAATACTTATTTATGTTTTCGTAAAACATTTTAATGTCAAATTTCTGGTGTTGCGATAGGTTCTCCTATTTCCGTTATTGTGGTTAATTTGGTTATGAAATCTATTGAAAATAAAATGCTAAAAGATTTTGCATCCCCACCTCGCATTTGGATACGTTACATTGATGATACTTTTGTTGTTCTAAAGAAAACTGAAGTGGCATCTTTTTATAAATTTATAAATAATATTGAGGATAGTATTAAATACGTCCAAAAAAGGAAATGCTATTCCGTTTTTGGACGTATTAATAATTCGTAATAATGGTCAATTAACTACAAAAGCCTATAAAAAACCTACATATACAACTAGATACTTAAATTTTAATTCATGTCATAATTTCTCTCAAAAATTGGTTTGGTTAAAGCACTATTGTTCCGGGCTACTTCTAAATTAATTACAAATTATCGAGATACAACCAATGAAGTTAAATTTGTTTGTAATGCTTTACGTGAGAATGATTACCCAGATTGGTTATTGAATAAAGCGAAAAAAAAATTAAGCATAAAAAGTGAACAAAAGCGATCGCATAAGTAAAGAAAAATATAACCATGTTGGTTTACCATATATTAAAGGTCTTAATGATGAAATGTCTAAAATTTTGAGAAAATTTAATATTGATACGTATACTTACCTATATAAAACAATTGGAAATATATGTATTTTACCTAAAATAAAAGACTATGTGGATGAAATGTATAAGCGTGGTGCAATTTATAAAATTCATTGTAAAGATTGTTCGGATGTATATATTGGTGAAACGGGCAGATGCTTTAACACTTGCTTGTCTGAACATAAACGTGATTTGAAACCGATTAATTTGGCTAAATTAAAAAAAGATTATTTAAATAAAAAAACTGCATTGATTAAACATTGTTTTAATTGTGAACATAGGATTGATTTTGGGAATTTTGAAATATTGAATTACAACATTGATTATGACAAACGAAAATTTTTAGAATCATTGCATATCAATAGTACAAAAAATTCAATAAATGACAAATATCAATAGTACAAAAAATTCAATAAATGACAAAGATTGGAATGTTTTTCCAAAAATATATAGCAATATAAAAAAATCTCACAATGAATGTGGGTTTTCAACCTATTAAATTTGCTTCTGTTGCACGAAGTAGTTTTTAAATTGTTATGTATGTTCGCCTCTCACCTTGTGTTTATAGTTTATATTAATTTTATTGCTTCTATGACGTAAGTCTCTAGGGTTTCTTTTTTTTCCTCAACGTTACTTTGATTTCCTTTATAATGTCTGTCTGGCAGGAATGCTTGATATTGTATGTGCTTAGCTAAAGTGAGCCTCAAGTTTTATAAGCTATAGTTTTTAACTTTAGAAAATAAGTCTTTTTGTTTTTGATAGCATTTTTTTGTAGTGCAACCAGGTAAAGTCAAAGTTTTAACTTGTTTCTATTTTCTATTTGAATAAGAATCACTGCAACGATTGGTAATTGTAATTGGTAAATAATTTGCGTCGACTGATAAAAGACTTCGTGGAAGTACTTTGCTACGCAAGTTATTGTACAATTTTGGTGTAGTGAAACGTTTTGGTTAAAGAAAATTTTTGGTGAGTCATTGTAACGAATTTCATTGGCGATTTTTTATTGTTTTTGTTTTACCGCCGTGTAAAATATTAACTGCTTTTTTATGTTGAAACGTATTTTTGTTTCTGCATGTAAAATTTCGAACGTGTAATTTGTTTTTTGTTGTTATGCAGAAACCGCTAGAGGCGTTGTGAGCCGAAAGCGCGTCTAATAAATATTTCCTTCGCAAGCGTCTGACTAAAACGCCTGTGCAAAGGTCATAGTTTGTTTTTTAAGTTCTTGGTTTTTAAATACATTGTGCATTGTGTGTTGTTTTTACCTGAAGAAGTCCGCCCGATGTAACGGACGAAACGTCGTGTTAAGTTTTTCTTTGATAAACATATTACGCCTTCTGATATTTGTTAAGGTTAAACGTGCTAAGTCTACCAAAAGAACAAATGAATTTAAACTAAGTAATATCCCTGGTAATAGTGTTTATATTAAAAGGATAAACCCATGGCCCCAGTCCTGTTTGTGTTTGTTCTGGAGTGGATGCCCTTCCAAACAACGACGGTAATTTACACAGTATAACATGCATTAATTTTCTTTCCACTTTCATTGATATTTCTGTACAGAAATCTGAGCATTTCTTTAACATCCCCAATTACTATTTTCTTCCTAAAGCGGGACTTTACCAAGATATTAATCAATTTTTGTGTTTCGTGTTTCTTTCTTTGAGTATTATCAAATTTACTTTAGATAGTTGACGTATCATTCTTAGAGTACTATGTTTTCCACACTTCGGAAATAATTTTTTGGTATTACTATTATTGTTACTTTTAAGCAGTTTTCTGGTCACCTTTTTGTTTCATGTATGGTTTGCATAATTCTATTAGTTATTTTGTTCCTCTAGGACCTATTTTTTTAATTAATTCTTATGGTATCCCATCACGACTGGCTTCCTTTCTTGTCTTTAGCAGTTTGACTGCTTTAACAACTTCTCTCATAATGCTTGTTCCTTGTTTTTTTTCTTATTTCCTTTTCATCTTCAGAGTTTAGATCTGTTTGTCTGTTTGATATTGCAAACAATTCCTCTATTCAGAGTTGTAAGTCGGGTCGGGTTTTTTGGGTCGGTTTTGGGCCTAATTTTGAGAAAAATCTTGGGCCTAATTTGGCCCATTGCGGAACTTACAGATAAGCAATCACTTTTTTTTCAGCGCCAAGTGTTTTAGACCAAACATAACTTTTGGTCTTTTTCAGGTCTGTTTAAGGCCTCAAATCATGTTTGAGATCGGACCGGGTTCTGGCTTATATTTTCGAGGTCCGGGCCGGTATAGGGCCTGAATTAGTCGGCCCAAATACAACTCTACCTCTTTGTGCTCTTTCCTTTTGTTCGTTATATCCAGCAATTCTGTAAGTGCAATCCATCTTTACTTTTTATAGCAGTGCTACTATGGCCTACTTTCCTGGATATTTTTATCTCTTTGACTTTTTCATACATCTGTTGCACTTTTACATCTCTAGCTAATGTTTTACTTGTCCTGTATCCTTCTTTTCAGATCTGATTATTTTTTTGTCTATATCTTTTCTGGCTAACTTCATCATTACTGCATTTTTTAAATTTTTCATCTCTCCTATATCATGTCAAATATCTATTTGATTATGCATGGGTTCTTGGCCTGACTATACGAGTGGTTTAGATTCTCTTTTGCGACTTGGTATGTTGCATCTTTCAATTCTACCCATTTACCATTTTACTTGATTCTTTAGCATTTTTTTAAGCTGTTTTGCTGTTTTTTATTATACACCTCATTATTTTGGTATTCTTCAAAGTTGCAAGATGACATTTCATTTTCAGTTTACTTTACTGAATCTTGATTTTAATGTCCAAATAAATATGACTAAACTGTGATCCGAGCAGCAGTCTGCTCCTGGCCTAGTCTTACAATCTTTGACACTATTCCTGTACCGTTATGTTATGAATATGAAATCTACTTTGATATCTTTCTCTGCTACTTGTTTTGTTTGGTTTTTTCTTTCTGAATATCTTCTTCTCTTGGAATACCTGTAACGCGACTACGCTATCATTAGATTCAATTCTCAACATAATTCAATCAATCTGTTTATTTTTTATTCCTGTTACCCAATTTCTGATAAGTCGGTAACAATTTTTTTCTCAGCTTTTATCAACTTGACACTTCTATTTTTCCATAACAATTTGGAAAACTTCTTCCCTACTCCTCTGTTTGGTATTCTCAATCTGTTCGTACACTTCTTTTCTGTATATAAAAGTAATGCTGGCATGCACACTTATACTATATTTGCTGAATCCGATTTAATTTTCACCTTGACTATTCTCGTTTTGATACCGACTCTGCTTCTATTAAATTTTCCTTGGCCTTACCTCTGAGTGCTATTGCTACTTATTTTTTATTGTCGCACCTGAGTAGGCTACCTTTGTATCATTTACTGTTGGCTAACCTGATAATTTTTAGCATACTTCATTCCTAATATCTTTAAACTGTCTCCAGGCATCTCATTGACTAGGTCAGGGTGGTCCAATTTCTCCACTCTTGTGGGCCACTTTATAAAATTATTCGAGTTTGCGGCCTCAACTGGCTAAAAACACCTATTTTCGTCCCAAAATCAGGGTGTTCTCTAAAAAAAAGGTCTTCACTTCGAATCGGTCTCCGAAATTCCTATTTTCGTCGCAAAATCATAGCGTTCTCCAAAAAAAAAGGTTGCCGCTGCTTGTCATCGGCAAGACTTGTGCAAAATTGTTCCGCGGGCCAGTAGTTGGACCACGCTGGACTAGGTTTTTATAATTTCTATTTCTACTCTCCCTAAACTCTGCAATGTTTTCACATTTCATGTGGCTATGCTGATGTACTTACTTTTTAAGTTTTTTTGCAGTTATCAGTGCTTAACTTAACGATATCTACATTATTATTATTATTTTTTTTTTAGTCACACTGCACCTAAAAAACAATTTTAATTGTTTAGTTCAGTCACACTAGCGATTTCACCCGCGATGTTAAATTTCAAACTTTATCATCGAGGCTTTATCACCAAACACAGACTTTGTTTCGTAGACCGGGTTCGGACTTAGTTTTTCAAAATGATTTGAACTTCATTTGTGTTTGAATTCGCTTTATGAAAAAGCGTTCTATAAAGAAATTTTTTGGGGTCCTGGTATATTCATGAGGATCTCGTTTCGCTTTTAAGCAAAAAACAGTTCCATCTAAACTCCTTAAACAGGCCGTGTGGAATTGTTCGACAAGGTTTTCGATGACTACAAAAGCTATATGAACAAGATAAGAATGCTTGAATCTGTTCAGCGGGCCACGGTTTGAATCCTATTGATTTAATAAAGAAGTAATTACTTTTTAACTTACGTATGGGTATTTCGGCTATTCTTTTAATTCCTTTTTCGTTACTACCTGTGACAGGAGTTAGCTCAAGAGTATATGCATATGGTCCAAGTCCAATGATAGTAATTTGTGCTTCTACTGTTGATAGGATAGTTGTTTGAATAGTCACCTGAAATACAACACATTTTTCATTAGTTCATTTCAACAGGCTTACAACATGTATAAAAATTAAGCCTTTAGCTGTTGTTAAACCAATTATTATAAAATATTTGGAAAACTTAACAATAATGCGTCAAAACAAAGAAAATTAATTATTTGTGCATGAATGATTTACATTGTGACGAATAAGTTAAAGCAAATAGAATTATAAAGCCAATTTTTAGTTTTATTAAATTATTTTAAAAGTGAAAGTAAATTTAAAATTTATAAGAAAAAAAATCAAAAAAAAAATTTTTAAATAAAAATGAAGAACCATTTGCAGAAAGTTGTCGATTTAAACTAGGATTACGCTTTTTAATAAATAATGCTTCGTGTATTTTTGTGTGAAATTCCGACTTACACTTTTTAATTATTTTAAAGGAGTTTAAATTTAATTTGACAGAGGAACAAACATTACAACACATTATATGATTTTTTATTGCACTTGATACTTGAGAGTTGAAGTCCAAATGCTCCTTAGCTCTAGTGCTCAAATGTCGGGTTGACATAACGATGTATTCCCACATTACACGAACATGAACATGTAAATTCATAAATGACATTTGAGCAAAGAACCAAAGGAGTTGTGGACTTCAACTGAAAGTAGTTTCCGATTTTAAATGTTTTATAGACAGGACAAACTTTCACGTTAAATTTCGATTTGAAAATTTTTGATAAGCGATTTAAAAAACGTCTCGAGTCAATACCGAAGTACGGAATTGTAAGATAATAAGTACGACAATCAGTAGAACGATCAACGGTTATGTTGAACACAAATTTGTTTAAAACTTTAATAAAAAAAACCAGCAAGGATAAGCATTTAAACAAAACATTTTTCTTAGGTTGTTGATTTCTCGATTGAATAATATTTTTGAGGAACATATTAATTTCGCACGGTGAAGCAAACATAAAATTAAACCAGATTTCCATTTTTGTGGGCAAAAGGCGTTAAAATTAAGTAAAAGTCTAGTGTTGATTGGTTTTCTCCATGTATACGTGTCTAAACTATTGCAATTTATTTCTATTTTAACATCTAGAAAACAAATAAAGTCTGAAGAATGCTCAAGAGTAAATTTTATGTTTTTGTGTTGACTATTAAGAACATTTAAAAAGGACAAACAACAAGCATTGTTATTTTCAAAAATAACAAAAAGATCATCAACATAACGTAAATACAATTTCGGAGAATGTTGGTTTTTATTTTTAAGAATACGGTTTTCCAAATTAGCGAGAAAGAAATTTGCAATTGTCGGTCCAAGTGGTGATCCCATGGTAACACCATCAATCTGTTTGTATAATATGTCCTTGTATAAAAATTGTCCTTGTGTAGCTAACCGAAGTAATTTAATGAATATTTCTTTCTTCATTAATGGTTGATTTGAGTTTTTTTCGGAAAATAATTCATCAGCTATAAGTTTTATTGTTTCTTCTAATGGTACATTTGTGAAAAGGGAAACTACATCAAAGCTTACTAATTTTTGTCCGGACGAAAACTTGTATGAATGTAATTTATTGATAAAATCGCGAGTTGATTTGAGCATATATTTGTGTGGGATGTGGGGTTGTATAATATTATCTAAAAATTTTGTTAACTTATACTCTGGTGTGTTTATCATAGAAACCACTGGTCGTAATGGGCACTGATCTTTATGAACTTTAGCGAGTCCATAGAGCTTACCAATGGAATTGGGAGTCAACTTGCGAGTGGAAGTCAACCTGGCAAGCTCTATGGACTCGCTAAAGTTCATAAAGATCAGTGCCCATTACGACCAGTGGTTTCTATGATAAACACACCAATTAGTACGGATAATCGGCGTTCTACTCTTCTTAAAATTTTTAAACAAATTCCTCGAAATCAACTTTTATTTAGAGGTCAAAAATAGGGCATGTCAGTCCCGCAAATTTAAAAAATTTACCCTGGAAATCATTTTTTTAATACAGTATATACCGTAAAACCTCTATTTCACCGCCATGGCGCTCTATTTTTCAACCCTTCCCCTATAGTGGTGTTCTATTAGAGGGTGGCGCTCTATTTTTCGACTAGCTGGTCAGAATTTCGAAAAGATAAATTTTATGAATGAAAGGAAAAAACATCTAGCACATTTATACAGTTGCATTCGTTCGTTTGTAATCGTGTCGAATCGTTCGTACCAGCGTGCGTGTGCTTCAACAAGAAGGTCAGGCGCAGTCTGTGTTGATTTTCGCTTATTCGAATAGAGTCACCACCGATAGTATACATGTAGTTGGCGTTAAGGCCACCGCCATTAGTCCATTTAAAAAATTACTGGGACTTCCCAGCGTCTAAAAATAAACGTGCAATTCGACAATCCATTCTTCCCTTCTTACAACTAGAAAGGCGATTTCAGCCGAAACTATTGCCAAAATAGAAGAATTCATCAAAGTGGCGTTTAATTAGAGGTGGCGTTCAATTAGAGGGTGGCGCTCTATTTTTTAACCCTTCCCCTATAGTGGCGTTCTATTAAAAGTGGCGCTCAAATAGAGGTTTTACGGTAAAATTCTTTTTAATCAAAATTACTGAAAAATCAGTAGTTTCATTTTAAAGTATTTTGTACTACTTTTGTTTCAACTATAATTACAGTAGGGGAGACCGGGTCTGGTTGTCCTTGTCCTGGTTGTCACATTCAATTTTTTGAGTATTTTGCAACCTTGTGCAATAATCACTTTAATGTTAAATCACGTGTCTTTACCTCTTTGTTTGCCAGATGTAGTTTGACTTTGATTGAGTAAGCACAGTTTGAATAAAGTTTAAATTACTAATTTTTTCTAAAAATTTAAAATTTTTTTGCTTTTGTTCAATAAAGGATAGAAGCAACTAGGATAGACGTATTATCAACGTCGATATGTCGTTGGAGGCGTAAAAGCGTTGGCACATTTGTAAAACAAGTTTTTATTTAGCTGGTAGTACAGTTTTTGAATTAGGTTTAGTCGTATTCAAGATGGCAGGTCTGTACAGATTGTCACAAAAAAATTAGTGAATTTTGTCACACTGTGACAACCAACCCCATGCTAAACAAACTGTTTAATTACTTTGTTTTGGTGTGTTTTTAAAAATGTAGCTCATCACGTTATGTTGAAATGTTAAATTTATATAAGCCTAATATGCCTAACAGCTGTTTTATTTATCTATAGATTAAAAGCAGAAATTAGAGACCGATTTATTACAATAAGTGTAAGCCTACTTTGAAATCCTCACTTTTTAACGTTGGTAGCAAAAAATTATTAAATTCTTGCGCTCCGTCTTTGTTATTAAAATAGTGTTTGCTTCATTGAAAAACGTTGAAGCGTATTTACAGCTTGGGAGATTTGAGACATCAAATGAAGTGTTGTCCAAAAATAAATGATTGTTCTTGCTGGTTTGCTTTTGAGATATAGGCCAACCAAGAGTAACTCAAAATTTAACACGCGCAAAACCGATAATTGTAAAAATATTTTAAATTTCCAGTGAGAATATCATGTTTTCATTTTACTGTTTAGGAAAGTTTATATATATGTACAGTAATTATGATAGTGCCGCATAATTATACAAGGAAAAGTGAACGAGAAATAGCTAAACCTGATCAAATGTTGAGAGCAGTTCGACACATTAAAAGTACCGGAGAGAGTATTCGAAAAACTGCTGAGAGTTTTGGTATCAATTACAAAACACTTTCACGTTATAAAAAAAAATTTTTAGACGAAGAAATTAATGGAGAAGATTCATTTCCAAGAATAACTGTGGGGTACACCAGAAACAGGCAAATGTTTACAGATGCACAAGAAATAATGATTGTCGAGTATCTTTTGAAAGCATCGGATAGTTATTTTGGATTATCACCAAAGAAATGCCAAAAACTTGCTTACAGATTTGCTAAGGCTAACCGTATAGAAATACCAAAAAGTTGGTATGACAAACAACAAGCTGGTTCTGATTGGCTTACATTTTTTTAAAAAAGACACCGCCAATTGTCACTCCGCACTCCGGAAAGTACAAGTTTAGATAGGGCAAGTAACTTTAACAAAAACAATAAATTCTTTTTTCCAAAATTTGAAATTAGTTTTAAATAGGCATAACTTTCAGCCTTTGGTCATTTGGAACATGGACGAAACAGGCGTAATTACTGTACGTAAGCCTGATAGAATTATTGGAAGACGTGAAACAAAACAAATAGGCGCTATAATATCGGCTGAGCGAGGTACACTTATTACTGTAGTGGGCATCATATCAGCAAGTGGAAATTCTATTCCTTCTTACTTCATATTTTCCCTAGTAAAATTTCAAAAGCATTTTCTTAATGGAGTGCCACCTGGAAGCAAAGGAGGTGCGAATCCATCTAGATAGATGACAGAAGAGCATTATTTGGACTTTTTAAAGCACTTTGTTGAGCATGTTCGCTGCACCCACAAAAAACCTTGCCTTCTTTCACTAGATAATCACGAATCGCATATATACATTAAAGGATTAGACTTTGCTAAAGAAAATGACATTGTAATGCTTTCATTTCCGCCGCATTGTACTCATTTTTTTTATTTTATTTTTATCTCTATATTTATCCTCCTGACTCGCAGGAAAGCGACGGAGGCGCTAATACATAGGGTAGGCAATTACCCCGACCTGCTTCCGGAGATACCAAGATATTTCTGTCCGCTTGTAATTTAATAGAGATATGACTATAATTTAGAACTGCTTGTCAGGACCACCAAGCAGGGGAATATGCCGTAAAGTGTCTTTTCCAAGGACACAACAGAATGGCGCGAGTGGGTTTCGAACCGTGATTGTGTTGGTCACGAGCCCGGCGCTTTAACCACTCGACCACGCTGCCGACTCATTGTTTGCAACCGTTGGATCGATCTATATACGGACCATTTAAAAAATATTTTAATACAGTGGCTGATGAATGGCATCTTAATAACCTTGGTAAAGCAATGACCATCTATGATTTGCCAGCTTTGGTTGCAGTTGCATATACAAATGCTGTAACGCCATTAAATATTCAAGCAGGCTTTAAATCGACTGGGATATATCTTTTTAATAGCCAAATATGTTCTGACTTGAACTTTTTGCCAGGATATGTAACTGATCATGATCTTTTATTGCCAGCAGCTGGAGAAACAGGAACAACTTTCAACAAGACTCCGGAAAATTTATTAAAAGATCAGCTCTTTGGAAACAACGAGATTGCAAATAGCACTGCTGCTGATATAGAACAGCAATCTTCTATTAATACATCATCAGATGCAGCTGTAAATCCTTCCAAGCAAGGATCGGAAGCGCTGAGCAGTCCGTTGCCTAGTAGATCAGAAAGTATATCGCCAGTTCAAGTTCGTCCGTTTCCAAAAGCTCAACCGCGCAAAAATAACAGAAGAAAAAGGTCGCGAAAACGAAAGTCAGAAATCCTGACTGACACCCCAGTTAAAACAGCAATCGCACAGGCAAAGTCCAGCAAAAAGGTGCGATTACCTAAGAATACGCAATACAATTTGTTTTATAAAAATAGTTCGCGTACAAGACAAAAAGAGAAGAGAAAACCAACTGCCGTTGCTAAACAAGAATGGTATTGCCTGGTATGTATGTACTCCTATTCCAATAGCAAGTCAAAAGAGATTTGGGTGCAGTGTTTCTCATGCAAAAATTGGGCACATAAAAAATGCATTTCTTTTTCTTAAAGTTATGTGTGTCATAATTGTGATGCTGATGAAGAACCAAACAGAAATTAATATCTCAGAGTAACTTGTTCAAGATGAGCGTAAAAATATTTCATTTTTTCATTAAAAAAAATTATCAAGCTGCTTGGTGCAAATAAATGTGCATATTGCATCCCTATTTTGGTTACTTATCCTTCCTTAAACACAGCTAGTGTAACTTTGATCTTATCTAATTGTATCCGGCGCTCGACTCTGAAGCAAAAACAAAACATCTTTGTAAACAGCTAACTGGACAAGAAATACGGTGCTATTTTTACTTGAAAAGTATATAATATTTTTGTATTGTTTTTTTATCAATAAATTGTTTGTTTGATCTTGGCGTATAGCAAAATTTAAAAGCAACTGAGTGAGTGTCGACTCACAAATAGCTGTGACATTTTACCCCAATGCTTATGACAACCAGGACAGATTTGTCCAGGTTGTCACACTTTTTCGACTGTTTTAAAACTATCCAAAAACATGTTTATTGTTGCTGAAAAAACAAAAAAATACTCTAAAGTTATAGCTGAAGACTTTAACTAAAGAAAAAATAACAAATAAAATAGTCTATATTCTAATGTTCATTTTTTATTCTAAAATAAACATACAAAGTGTTGGCCCACCGTGTTGGGATTAACAATTTCTCCATCTTCTCTTTTCAGGTTGCCAATTTCAATATCCGTCACTATAACAGGAATTTGAATACTAACCAGGGCCTCGCTTTCGATTTCCCTATCAATTTGCACATCCTCTATATAAACTAAAAAAACAAGTTTCTTGTAAGAGTTCCACTTTATTTTATCACTTGTTTGCAATCAAGTTTGTGCATTTTTGAATTGTCATTAATTGTTGCTGTGAATAAGGAGTCAGAGGCTAAATGACATGCGTTAACACGCACAACGTCAATTGCGCGTGGTCGCTGTACTTTTTAAAAACAAACAGCTTAGTTATGAAAAAAAAAAGTTAAAAATTAAATTAATGTAAATCTATTTATATTGATGCAGTTTAAATGTCCGTAAGAATAAATAGTGGGTTTTTCGATCTAATTCGTTGTTTTTGCAATCAATTTCGTTTTGCAAAAACTTTTAGTAAAAATGTAAAAGTTTAAGAATTATTTTTTTTCATTAAAAAAAATATTATATAATTAGTTATTTGGAGAGTTTTGGCATCAACGCGGAAACTGTAGAGATACAATCATTTGTCGTTTAATACTTGTATTTTTTATTTTTTTCTCGTAATACGAATTTATTTTCACTGAAAGAATTCGTTCACCTATGCCGTGTAGGATTAATGACATTTTTGTGTTTAAAAAGATATTTCGTAATAATATGTTATTTAATGAAAAAAATAATATTTAAAATTTTACATTTTTACTAAAAGTTTTTGAAAAACAAAATTGATTGCAAAAACAACGAATTTGATTGAAAACCCTGTAATTTTTTCTGGTTCCACGCACATCAACAAAAGAGCAAGAAAACTGTTAATAACTGTGCCGTTCGGATTTTGTAATTATTGGGGGTAAAAAAAATTACTTTTATGCAACAAAAACAAAATAGTATATATCGCGGTCATTTGGAGACGTTTAATATTTAAAAAATTCCCTGAAAATCCTTTTGTGTGAACACTTTGCCACGCGTCAGCATTAGAGATTTACCATAATAATGTTGCCTAAACTGCTCGAAATATATGAGATTTGTTCACTACATCAGTGCATTAAATTAAATTAAAATTAATAAATATGTAAGCAGCGAGGCCAAGTGGTTGAAAGTGCTGTGTTGATGGCGCATGCAATCAAATAGTCGCAGTTCAAAAGATTTAATGTAAATGCATATTTCAGCTGCTTATATTGAGACCATCAAACCGAGGAAAATTTCTTTTAAAAAACGCAATTTGTTTGTTTACCATGATTACCACGATCGCCATCAAAAACTACTTGCCTACACATAACGTATAATAGTCCAATAAATGAAAAAGAGGCCGCCATATTTCTTTTTTACTCAACAACTAAAACTTCGGTAAACATAACAATATTAATTTTGACTTTTTTGATGCATCATGTAGATAGTAGGCCTGAAATACCACTATTTTTAAGAGATATCCGACGTCCTAGTAGTAGTTTTTATGGCACAAGTCTATTGTTTTGCCATTTGAAAAACTTAAGTAAAACTTAAGTAAAACATTGGCTTGTCAAAAATCTGCTTTGTTTTTGTGAAGTTTTTCTATAATTTTAACAAGCAATTTTATATTTTCGGAGCATAAAATTTGGAACGCTTAACTAATTTCAGAACAAAAAGTAAAGCCAATATATTTCTAAACATAGTTTATTCAGGACGTTTCCGAATGGTAACTCATTCCATCATCAACTGCGTTAAAACTTAATAGCAGTTGATGGTGGAATGAGTTACGATTCCCAAACGTTCTGAATAAACTATGTTTTAAAACTTGATCACTCATTCAAAACTCGTTATTCAGATATCGAACCTTTACATTGAGGAACATGGAGGGTCCAATTACCATTTTCACATACTGTATACCAATTTCCGTCTAATGCGTAGCCTTTCGTCTGGTTGCATCCAAAAAAACAGACACTTGTGGGAGAATTGAACAAAGTACAAGTGATGTTTCCCAAAGTCGTGTTAAAATCGATGCTGGGACACTGACCTGTTTTGATTTACAAAATAAAAGGTTTTCTTCGGGAATTACAAATTTTTTTAGGAATTTTACGGTAGATGTTTTGGAAAACAAACAAAATGTGACCAAAAACCTTATTTTTGACAAAGTTTGGAACTCCAGCTATCACAAAGATAAAAGAAAAGCTTAATATTTTGATTACTTTTATTTGTATAAGTTGTAATAAATATTTTAATGAGTTTTAAGAAATTGTAAAATTTTTAACAAAACTTTTCGGAAGTAAGTTCTCATAAAAGACGTTAATTGCTTTTTGTAAAAACAAAACAATCAAGTTCTTGGCAATGTTTTTTCTACAAAGTTTTCTTACCCGGACAGTTCTTTTCATCTGATCCATCATCGCAATCAATCATTTGGTTACAATAAAACTCCCTGGGAATGCAGGAGTTGTTTTCGCAGGTAAACCGAGCCTGTCCACACCTGCCAATAGGTGGCGTGGCTGTTTGTGGTACAGTGGTCTGTAAAATCCCACAGGGTTTGTGTGGACATGGGAAAGTATCCAGTTCGTTGGGGTTTAATTAAACAGATTAAAAAGTTTTTTTTAGAATAATCCCTTGAGGAAGCATGTGATTAAATATTATTTGGTGGCCACTTTAAAATACAATCTTATACTTCGCATATATTAAAAAAAACTTTTAATAAATCTATGTTACATTACTAGTTATTATTATGGCAATAAAATACTTTTCTACCAAACAAAAAACTTTAAATATTTTACTATTGTCACTCTTTTAGGTTTAAGCGTTCGCGTGCGACAAGCTCTTCCCGGACGAATCACCGATCCTCTTCTATTCTCACATTCCACTTTGACTCCGTACGGAGTATTCCTTTCCAATCTTCTTACCTTTAAACAAAATTTTAGCAAACTAGTTACCGGTATATGCTTTGCAAAAAAATTTTCTGGATTTGTTTGCACCTTACAACTTAACAAAAGTTTTTATGCAGTTTCGTTTTTTTAGATTTGCAATGGATTGAAGGGCAAATTATGAAGCGAAAACTAATTTTAAAAGGTTAATATTTATCTAATCGAAAAATATTAACAAAATTTTATTAGATGTCAGTCTCAAAGAAACAAATAAATATTGATCGTGACAATCTTAATCAAGTGTAAATTGAAGAAATAGATTTAGTGTTGTGCTCAAATATAGACAATTTTTACGTTTGCAGCACAAGCTATCAATGCAAAAACACTGCTCAATGACAAACTCACAAAATGTTTGCTAACTTCAAAACATAAAAATTACAAGCATGTAGTTATAAAAAAACATTTGAATCAAAAAACCTCTGGAGCAGTGATTCTCAACCTGAGGCATACGCTTCACAGGGGGCAATTTGATTTATAAGTGCTTTTGGTGACAAAGTCTTTGTTCTTGGGATCTATTAGCCATAACATTTTAATAAATAAAAATAAAGCAATCAAACATTCAGTTCATTGAACAACCTGTTTTCGGTTTTGAAATCATATCCGTTTGTCACACAGATTTAATGTGAAGACTTTTTTTTTGGCCTTCACTAAATTTTTTGACATACTCGTAAGTAAAGCAATGCCACACCCTTTTTTTTTGTTAGCGGGAGAGGAAACCAATCGCTTTTTCTCCCTATTCGATTACAAAATCGGGCGCAAATCAAAAAACAAAAAAAAGGTCTCCACATTGAATCTATGTGACATCTGGTCATCTCAACAAATAACAAAAAATTGAACAAGGAAAATATCATTATCTAGTAATCAAAAATCCCAAAGTATATGGTGTATTATATAACCACATCGAAGAGAGAATCTGGATTTTAGAAGTGATTGGGTGGTTTATAAACAAAAAAAGGTTGGGAAACATTGTTGTAGAGGCATACCCGTACCAGCCCAAAAAATTTGGGGGGGCAATGAAGTTTTGCCCAAATTTTGTGACGTTTGCCCAAATCATGATTTTAGAGTACATTTCGGATATGACAAAAAAATTGTCTGAGTTTCTCAGACAAAAACCAATTTTGTCCTAAAATCATGGTGATCTCTAAAAAAAAAAAAAAAAAAAGGTCTTCACCTAAATTTGGGTTATTATTTCTTGCAGTTCCTCATCATCACCTCTCTAAATTTCCTGACTTTGCCCAAATTTTTCATATCGCTGCCCGAAAAACTATGGTTTTGCCCAAATATTTTCTTCTCACTGCCCGAAAAATCTTAATTTTGCCCAAATCTTCGAAACTTGGGGGGGCAATTGCCCCCCCTGCACCCCCGGCAGGTACGGCTATGTGTAGAGGCTATTAAACACTGTCCCACTTTTTGAAAAAATAATTGTCATTGAAATGAAATAAAACCGTTAATAAATTATATTTTTATAAAAATAATGATAAAATATTTTTAACATTGCATACACAGTAAATTCCACATCTAATATTTCAACTTAAAAATGAACAAAACAAAATAGCTTTTCGCATTTATAAAAAAAAAGCTAATTTTTTTATCATTTTATTATTTGTAAATATTCTGAACTAAACAAAATAAGCAAAGATATTACGGGACCAAACGACTGTTGAAATATTTAAAGACTAATAGGCTACATGAAATGATTACAATTTTTTATACAGATCAGATAAACGATGTAGATTTATAGTAAAAACGTGACTAAAACTGGCTTTACTTACTAATAGTTGGGGTACTCTTATATTTGTAAAATTACGGAGAATTTTGTTTGTGTATCCTTCAAAGATTCTGACGTTATAACTAAAGCATGCTGGGTCTCGAGTCCAAGTTACTTCAAATCTATTGGGATACACCCTCCCCCATGGGATTCGGCATTGTAATGGTTGACGAGAATCTTTAAAAACAAACAAATTTTCTTGTGACCATAAATCACCATTGTTTCTTGCATTCTTTTTTATTGAATTAAAACAGTTTTACTTCTATTAGCTCATTTCATACAGATTTGTAGCTTGATAGTTTTTGTCAACGATTTCGGGTCTTTGATGTGTTACTTTAACCAAAACAATCTTTACTTTAATATTTTTATAAGTATATAAGGTTCGTTAACTACATCAGTGCATTAGATTGGCATCGGTATGTCAACCCGACATTTGAGCACTAGAGCTAAGGAGCATTTGGACTTCAACTCTCAAGTATCAAGTGCAATAAAAAATCATATAATGTGTTGTAATGTTTGTTCCTCTGTCAAATTAAATTTAAACTCCTTTAAAATAATTAAAAAGTGTAAGTTGGAATTTCATACAAAAATACACAAAGCATTACGAATATTTATTAAAAAGCGTAATCCTAGTTTAAATCGACAACTTTATGCAAATGGTTCTTCATTTTTATTAAATGTTTTTTAATTTTTATTTTAAATTTTTATCTTTTTTCTTACAAAAAAATTTTAAATTTACTTTCATTTTTTAAATAATTTAATGAAACTAAAAAATCGGCTTTATAATTCTATTTGCTTTAACTTATTCGTCACAATGTAAATCATTCATGCATAAATAATTAATTTTCTTTGTTTTGACGCATTATTGTTAATTTCATTTAAGTTTAAGTTTTTCTTGAAAAGGGCTTAAGAAGCCGAAAACGTTTGAAAATAAAGTTTAATGAATTTAATTGTGCTGCTGAGTATCGCCACAATATGGTTGAAGAAAATTTATTCCTTGCCAAAATTATATTTTTATAAGTGTTAGAGAAAATTTTTAAAAAATAGTTTGATTATTAAGTTTTTGAAAGTTTTGGCTTATATCGGCTAGCTACTTTATACTTGGGAAATCGATAGTTTTTCGATGCTAATTACAATTTTGAATATTAAAAAAATCATAATTTAAAGTCAAACAAAGTAATCTACTGTGTTTGTCTTAGATTCTAAAATACATTTTGACAATCAATTGTAATTTTCACAAAAATCTTTTTTTTGTTTTTCTTTTTCTTCATTTATTTTTTTAGTTTTTGTAAAAATTATGGTAAGCAAGGTAAAATCATGTAAACACTTGAAAATAAATAAATAAATAAATAATCTTCGTTATAAAAATATGAAAGTAATTTTGCTTATTTAGCTTTGTACGAAATTAAAGTTGGAGTGTTCCATAATAACATCAATTTAAGAAAGAAATTGATCTATTCGCTTGATACATTTTACAGTGATTGGAAGCTTCTCGTTAAAAACTATTTTGTGATTATTTAAAAAAAACAAATAACTTTGCTACATTTTGTTTTTAAATAAAGCATTTGTTAGTCAGAAGAATGAGATTATAACAAATAACTGATTTGTAGCCGCTCGAGTAAGGCAGCCGAAAAATCCTCATGGTTTATTCAGCTCTTCCGGGACTTCTAGGAAGTATCGTGGTGAAAACATCATCAATTAAAAATTTTAAAAAAGATAAAGAAAGCAAATAATCTTACTTTGAGCAGAGCATGGAAAGATCAAGCTCCCAAAGAGTAAACCACTGATAAAAATCATACAAGTAAATTCCATATCTAAAGTTTCAAATTAAACAATTTTACGACTGCAAAAAAATTCACATCTTTATAACTAAAAAAACAATGGTAAATTTTTTGTCGAGACAAAAGCTAAGTTCATCAGAAATTATTGATGAACAATAAAACAAAACAAATTTCTGAGCAAAAAAAAACAATTATCTCTTCTTCAATGGTAAACACCAACAGCTTAACATTAAGGCATTGGTTGGTTGTAAACTTAAACAAGTTTGCCCTTTGGCGTTTAACCAAACTTTATATTTTCATCATGCATCTACTTTTCTCTTTTATTTTTTTAATAAAGGCTAAGTTTTTTTGTAACTGAATATTTTTTTAACAAATGCCGTAAATCAAAATAGTTTCTGGGAAATTTTGCAGGCACCGATATTGTAAAAGACAATGTAAACCCGAAACAGTCGGTCGAAATAAAAAAAAATTCTAACAGCGTTTATGCAATCTAGATACGCAACTTTTTTTTTCGAAACAAAAAAATTGCAAACAAATGTTGCTAACCCAAATAAAATGTTTTAAAAATGACTAAAGAGTTTCCTTCATCGTCGTTTTGATTAGTATGTTTTATTACTGTTATTCTTTTTTCGTGAAGTAAAAGATTTTTCTTCCCAAAGCTTTTCATCTGACACTCTTCAGGGGAAATCGTCAGAATGAAGCAGAATTAAAACCGAACTAAGTTATAAAGGGGGAAAGTAGAGTTCTCATTGGCTGAAAGAAATTAGCCAATGAGAGAAAAGATTAAGAAATTTTCAAAGAGTAGACGAATTCTTTTTGCTTACATAGAAGGGGATTGAGAGATTTAATGAAAGTCGCTTCAAGAGCAGAAAGGTGAAAGGAAGAGCGACCTCGAGCGAGAATAGAAAATTTTTTCGTTGCTGTAATGAAGGGCGCATTGGGCGTTGTCAAGAAGATGTTGACCAATGGCGGATTCGTGAAATTGTTCTGGGCGTGTGTTGTTCTTGCAAGAGTGGGAAAGACTTTGGCGGTTGGCCGAGGCACGAGGATTGGTGATGGATCTAGGAACGTGTTGTTTAATTCGCTCTTCTAGCCGTTGAGACGTGCGACCAACGTACCGACTATCGCAGTGGCACAAAAACTGGTAAATAACATTGCTGTGATGACAGCGATGCTGGCAGTGGTGTTATTAAGCCAGCATCGAGTTTCGTCATCCAAAACCGTCAGACCTCGTGCTCCATGTGGTGCCCGATGTATAGAGCACGCTGTTAGAACATAGTCTGCGGTTTGCTCAGAGGCGTCACACTCGCAATTCGGTGAAGGAACGAGACCCACCCCATTTGTGCATGTCCGAATGGAATCTCCCAACACCAGTCCGCAGGCGGTTGAGCTTAACCCAAGCTGCTCGGGATAAGCCCATCCCAACATGCCTGGCACCGGTCCTGGACACAAAAGCACGGAGCCTGGAAGCATTTTCACAATACTCCGTTTTCCATTTGTGATTTGTCCATTCAGAAGCGCGAATGCCAAGTCTGTCAAGGTTGTCCAAAAGATTTCGCGCAGCTGGCATAAACGGGCGTCTGGATCTTAGTCTCATTTGGCGAGTATCTGAGGACCCACTTAAAAGACCATACAAGATATGATTGGGGTCCAGAGATCCACAGTAAGCCAAGGAGAGTGTCGCTCCAGTCCCGGCTGGCTGGATGCCTGAGAGTACAGGTAGGTGGTCCGTTGGAGTGGGACGCAGCCATCCAGTAACTATGCACAAGGCGTCGTTCAAGACACTTTCGATGAGGCGAGTATGAGCACAGCGACACCAGACTGGCGCACAGTACTCAGCTGTTGAGTAGACTAGAGATAAGGTGGCTATGCGTAGTGTTTTAGCACCAGCACCCCATCCCGAGCCCACGACTTGCCTCAGCAGTGTGACGTGCGAGGATAGTTTTTTGCGCAATTCCACTAAATGGTGACGAAACGTGCTTTGCTTGCTGTCACCGGTGGTAAGGGTGAAAATTTGATTTCGGACAAGCTACATAATCATTCTGACCATATCCTTATCCGGAAAAAATCTCAGCAGCTTGCAGGTAAGACCACGGTGCCAAACAGTGTCATAAGCAGCTGTCAGATCGACAAATATGGCACCTGCCTTCTTTTTAGCCTCAAAAGAATTCTCGATGTTCTGGGTTAGCAGAACAACTTGATCTACGGTTGACTTCCCGCGTCGGAACCCAGCCTGCTCTTTAGGGAGCAGTGGATCAATTAACGGTTCAACGCGGGCGTAGATAAGCCTCTCGAGGATCTTTTAGGGGACATAGAGCAGAGATATCGGTCGATAACTCTTTGTGTCCCCCACGGGCTTTGCTGGTTTTGGGATCGCGACCACAAGCGCTCTTCTCCAGATCTTGGAAATGTTGAGTCGGCGCAAACAGGAAGAAAGGAAGTCACGTAACCAGGACTTCAAAGCAGCTCCAGCATACAGTATAAGCTTTGAGCAGATGGAATCAGGTCCCAGAGCTTTACCTGGTTTTAAATGTTAGAGGGCAGCAGTAAATTCTTTCTGTGAAAAAGTGTCAGAGATATTTACTGCGTCTGGTGTTGTGGCCTTCCAAAAGTCAGACACTTCTTAATAGACAAGTCGAGATGACTTGCGGTCAACAACCTCGTATTTCCCATTTCTAACCAGCTGAGATGCAATAGCATTGGCTGAAACGGGACAGTGACGAGGAGAGTGTCGTGACCTACCAGTAAGGTTGTTCAAAATACTCCACGCTTTTCGACTAGATTGTGAGAAGTCAATGCTCCAAACTGCCTCGGACCATCAATCCCTCCGCTTCCTGTCAAGCTTGGCAAGCAGAGCTGTAGCAGCCAAACTTGAGTCGTCTCCCTGAGGAGACTGCAGAAAGATTTTAGGGATTCACACTCTGCATCCCAACACGGAATATAGTTATTTCGATACCCGCTTGGGATAGTCTTTTTGGCTGCTTTCTTAATTGTATTACAGAAGTCCTGGTAAGCCGCATCCACATCAAGTGAATCAGGCGGCAACAAAGTCTTTGCGAATTTATTGGACAAAGCAATGTAGTGACTCCATTTGTCCTTGGGGAAGTTCCATCGCTTAACAGGCATGCTTGTCACTGCCATAGCAAACCTTGATGGTGTAATAAGCGAGGGTCGATGTTGTGACCTGGGTAACTTTTCAAGGACACGTCTATCCGGTAAGCGACTGTTTGGACCTACGCTAGCGAAAGCTAGATCCGGATTGATGTCAGTGCTCCAGCGGCCGGAATAAAAACTGGCAGTGTCCTTGGCATTATATACGAGGGCAAGACAATTAATATTTGCCCAGTCAGCCAAGCACTCACCGTCCGGACTGTTGTCATCGTAACCCCAGTCAGCATGACGACATGTAAAATTGCCAGCGTAAAGACAGGAGTGAGGAAACACTGGGAGATCCAGGGTTCGCAATCGCGTTGGCGGTGGTTTGTAGACGTTGACTATTTTATAGCCATCAACGTTCACACAGAGCCACTCGATCTCCGATGTCGGTGGAGATTGGTCCAAAAGCGTGTATCTCAGTCGCTCGTGGACAAACGTGACAAGGCCATGCTTCCTGCTTAAAGAAGACCCAGCTAGTTGGTAGTTTGGAAGTACCAACTTCTCAGCATCAGTGCAGTGGGTCTCCTTCAGTAGGATGACGAGTGCCTCAAACTGCATAGCGAGGTGATGAAAAACATTCATCTTGCTTGCAGTGAGGCCTTCAATGTTCAGCTGAAGAATACTTTCTTATTGCAGATTTTTGCCAAATGTTATTTTAATGTTTTAAACGTGATAAAGAAAGTATGACATTTTAAATATATTGTTACGTAAAATAGCATGTGAACGTCATAGAAATACGTTTCATATGCTCTTTAGTTGCGGTAACCTGGCTCAGGCTCACTTTTTGCAAATTTGACGTTAGCACACTGTCAGAATTAAATGGCGGATATAACTCTGAAAAAGCGTGCAAGTATTTTGACGCTCCATGAGCATTTTCAAGCATCAACAAGGAATATTGCCAAGCTATATGATGTGGGCCAATCACCGTTGTGCGAATTATCAGGTAATTTAAAGAAACAGGGTCATGAACTCCAAAATGAAAAGGATATTGCGGAAGAAAACAAAAAACCACTGCGAAAGATGATGCGTACCTTTTGAGAAAGAGTAAACTGAACCATACAAAAACAAGCAGTGACCTACAAAAAGATTTGTCTGCAGCAGGATTGGAGGTTAGTGCATGTTTTGTCAGAAGACGACTTGTTTTAGCTGGTAGAAAGGCAACAAGGCTACATAAGAAGCAACTTTTGACCGTTGATATGAGAAAAAAGACTTGCACAGGCAAAAAAATACAGAGAATGGACTACGGCTGACTAGAAGAAGGTTTTATTTTTGGATGAAAGCCATTTTATGTTACAGGGAAAGCAAAGTGAGTTTGTTAGAAGAAACAACAGTGAAAAAATTAGATCATATCACATTAATCAGGGTGTAAAGCACCCCGTCAAGAAGATGTTTTGAGGGAGTTTCAGCTTTAAAAGTATTGGATCTCTTTTCCCTGTTAATAGGATGATGAATGACGACAAATATATTGAAGTAATTCAACGTAAAGTGGTGAGAGACGTGGAAAGGGCATTTGCTAACGGAGGAAGGATTTTCCAGCAAGACTTGGCTCCCTGTCGTACTACAAAAAAAGTGAAAAAAGTTTTTGAAGAAAATCACATTAAGGTTCTTGACTGGCCTGGGAATTCGCCCGACTTAAACCCGATTGAAAATTTGTGGAGTATAGTAAAAACTCGGCTCTTAAAAAGGGATTGCATAACCCAAACGAAGCTCATTAATGCTATAATTGACGTGTGGTACCGAGACCAAGAAATCGCTCATAACTGCGAAAAATTCGTGGAATCGATGCCAAAATGGGTTAAGGAGTTGATTACAAGTAGACGTGGCCATATCTCGTATTGAAAATAGTTGTTGTTGTTTAAAATGAAAATAAACTGAAAAAATAAAGTTTTTTGTGTTTTTTTGTAGTGAGTCAATTAATTTGCACAATACTGTATGTTCTAATGTTCATTTTTTATTCTAAAATAAACATACAAAGTGTTGGCCCACCGTATTCGGATTAACAATTTCTCCATCTTCTCTTATCAGGTTGCCAATTTCAATATGCGACACAATGTTAAGAAATTGAACACTAACCAGGGCCTGGCTTTTGTTTTGCCTTTCAGTTACTACATCCTCTATATGAACTAAAAAAACAAGTTTCTTGTAAGAATTCCACTTTATTTTATCACTTGTTTGCAATCAAGTTTGTACGTTTTCGAATTGTCATTGCAAAAACTTTTAGTAAAAATGTAAAAGTTTAAAAATTTTTTTTTTCATAAAATAACATAATATATAATTAGTTATTTGGAGAGTTTTGGCATCAACGCGAAAACTGTACAGATACAATCATTTGTCGTTTAAAACTTCTACTGTGTATTTTTTTCTCGTAATACGAATTTATTTTCACCGAACGAATTATTAATAGTTTACTTATGGCGTATAAGGTTAATAACATTTTTGTGTTTAAAAAGATATTTCGTAATAATATGCTTTTTAATGAAAAAAAATAACTTTTTAAATTTTACATTTTTACTAAAAGTTTTTGAAAAACGAAATTGATTGCAAAAACAACGAATTAAATCGAAAATTTTTTTAACTTTTTCTGGTCCCACGCACATCAACAAAAGAGCAAAAAAACCGTTAATCACTGCGCGGTCCGGATTTTGTAATTGTTATAAAAATTTATTTTTATGCAACAAAAACAAAGTAGTATATTTAAAAAATTCCCTGAAAATCCTTTTGAGTGAACATTTAATGCCACGCGTCAGCATTAGAGATTTACCATAATAATGTTGCCTAAATGCTCGAAATATATAAGATTTGTTAACTACATCAGTGCATTAGATTAAATCAAAACTAATAAATATGTCGGCAGCGAGGCCAAGTTGTTAAAAGTGTTGTGTTGATGGCGCATGCAATCAAATAGTCGCAGTTCAAAAGATTTAATGTAAATGCATATTTCAGCTGCTTATATTGAGACCATCAAACCGAGGAAAATTTCTTTTAAAAAACACAATAAAAAAAAACAAAATTTGTTTGTTTACCATGATTACCACCATCACCATCAAAACCATAGCACTTGCCTACACATAACGTATAACAGTCCAATAAATGAAAAAAGAGGCCGTCCTATTTCTTTTTTTACCCAGCAACTAAAACTTCGGTAAACATAGCAATATTAATTTTGACTTTTTTGATGCATCATGTAGATAGTAGGCCTGGAAAGCCACTATTTTTAAGAGGTATCCGACGTCCTAGTAGTAGTTTTTATGGCACAAGTCTATTGTTTTGCCATTTGAAAAACTTCTAACGTAAAATTTAAGTGAAACATTGGTTGTCAAAAATCTGCTTTGTTTTTTTGTAGTTTTTCTATAATTTTAACAGGCAATTTCATGTTTTCGGAGCATAAAATTTGGAACGCTTAACTAATTTCAGAATAAAAAGTAAAACCAATATATTTCTAAACATAGTTTTTTCAAAATGTTTCCGAATGGTAACTCATTCCATCATCAACTACATTAAAACCTAGTAGCAGTTGATGGTGGAATGAGTTACGATTCTTAAACGTTCTGAATAAACTATGTTTCAAAATATATTGACTTTACTTTTTATTCTGCAATTTTATATTATTTTAAAACCACTCATTAAAAAACAAACCTTGGCACTCAGGAACAGGAAAGGTCCAAACACCACTAGCACATATAGTATAGAAGTTTCCCACTAATTTATAACCCTGGTTTCGGTCGCATCGAAAAAATCAGATACTTATGGGAGAATTGAATAAAGTACAAATCATTTTGCGCAGTGTGAAATTAAAATCAATACTGAAACAACGACCTGTTAAAGTATAAAATTAATATAGCAATAAATAATTTGCATGTAGATTTATGTTTTTTAATAAGGTGGTTTACTTTTTTATAAATTCTGAAAAATTTACCTATGAAACATAGAATGTAAAAAAATGTTACACCGGAACAAAATTCAGACTTGGAATGGTTTATTTGTAGGGAAAACTCTCTTTTGTTTTTGACAAAGATAAGCCTCCCGACAGCTTGCTGGAGGTTTTTAATTTTGAAAGTAAAGACTTGCTAATCAAAAAGTTTGTGTTTTCTGTTTAGCTCTTGTAATTAAGCTAATAGTGTAGAAGCAAAAATTACACGAAAATTACGTATTATCCTGTTTATAGCTATATTTTGAAATATTATAAAAAAGGAAAGATTAACGACTGTGTAAAGCCTATTGGCTATTTCAGTAATAATTTGCAAAAAAAAAGAAAGTACAATCAAAATACAAATTGAGCTTTAAAATTGTTTCAAATCAATACTAAAAAATATTATCTGCAAGTTCCTATTTTGCAAGTTATCTCAAAAAAGTAAAAAAATCAGGTTTGTGGCGCACGTAAGTACTGACGTCACTGGAAAGCTAGACAGCTTATTATCAACAGCCACCAACCACAACTGAAAATGCAGTCCTATATTTGGTAAAAAAATTTTCACGTCAAAAACGATTTTTTATAAACCTATTAAAGGATTACGATTATTAATATTGTCTCTGTTTATTTTCCGGCTCGCAGGCTTAGACAATCGTCCAGCTATAACTCCGACCTGCTTTTGAAGATGTCAAGCTGTTGCGATCCGGTTTAAATTTTTTATTGGATTTGTCATTATTATTGCAAGATATGACTAAAAGTTAAGGCTATTTGCTAAAACTGCCAAGCAGAGGAAAATGTCGTCTTTCCCTAAAACACAACAAAATGGCCTAAGTAGGCTTTTTAAAGTCATTCCTCATTCTTCCTTAAGTGTAAATTTTACAATGATGTCGTTCGTTTTTAAAATTTCTCAATCTATCCGTTAACACAAGTAAGTCAATATTATTCATTACTGTTATAAACAAATACGCTTTTCATGTAATAATATTGTCGGCAGCATAACCTAGTGCTTAGTGTTAAGTTTGCTACGTGTATCGTCAGTAGCCGCGGTCTATTTTCTTATCAGTCTATGGCTGTCGTTATTAACTTACCTTAGTTAAACCTATATCTTACTTAATCTTTAAAAATATGAGAAAAAATTTATTGGCAAGGTCTAAGTGAAGGCAACTAGAACAAGCACAGCTAAATAAAACCAATTTTAAAAATATTCAATGACTACGCTACCAACCACGTGCATTACAAACTTAAACCAAAAACTTAAAAACCAGAAAGAAAAAATTCAACACAGTTAGATGCACATGGATCAAGTGATCAATGTTGCCATTATATAAAAATGAAATTGCGTTTCTACCACTTAGAGCGCCGTGATTGTGACCGACATGATCTCTGTTCAAAACCTATTCTTGCCATTCTGTTTTGCCTTGGGAAAGATACATGATGGTACTTCCCCCGGCTTCAGTGGCGTAGTTAATCATTGAATATTGTGGATATATCCAAGGGTGGCATGTTGTTGAGGGCGGCAAAATGTAATAACTTTATTAGCAATTCTTTTTTTGCGATTGTGACGCATTGTGCTCTCTGTGAAGGCATAGATTGCTAATCACTCTGCTGAAGTCACGTCGGCTGTATGCCTGGGCACTGTAGATTTTGTTTAGCCTATAGGTCAGGGCTACTCAATTAGCGGACCGCGGTCCGAACCCGGACCTCCAGAGTGCTAGATGCGGACCTAAACGGTTTCTGGAGTTTTGATGCATTTGCGGATTTACAGCATAGTAATGTATTAATAAAAGGAAGTTCTACCTGGCTTTCAGCATAAGGCTGAGCTCACTAGTACTGCACCACTATATTTTCATTTGAGGCTATTGTTGCCGATTGTTATGTCACATACACACTTTGTTCGGAACTACAATAATATTTTTGTTGAATAAATTGAAACCAACTCCGTAGCCTGGCAATCGACGCGTTGTAGTTGTCTAGTCTTCTTAAGCAGGCTTTATGATTTTGTAAGTAGCTAGTCTTTTTCATAGTGTTTGAAGTTGTTATTGTTGTTTCGTAAACTGTAAGTACATAAGTAACCGCTAATGTAAATTTCTTGCAGTGTATTCAATTACATGTAATTTAGTTTAATCCTAAAAGAGAATATAATGGCATCTAGCAAGAGGAGAAAATTTGACAATGAAAACGTGCGTTCAAGAAAGAATGGATAGAAAAATATACTTTCATTCTTCCCACATCCAGCTCGAATCCATACTGCCTTATTTGTAGTCAAAATGTAGCCTTAGTGAAAAGCAGTAATCTGAAACGCTATTATGAAACAAGACATAGTGGATTTGAAGAGAAGTATAAGCAAGGAACGGAAGAAAGGAAGAAACGAATAAATATTTTAAAATCACAGTATGAAAAGTCAACCATGGTTCTTGTTAATACCATGACTGCCCAAGAAAAAGCAACTGAATGCTCATTAAGAATAGCTTGGATTTTAGGAAAGCATAAAAAGCCCTTCAGTGATGCAGAAATTGTTGGAGAATGTATGGTGCAAATGGCCGAAACCTTGTTTGATGGCAAGCAAAGAGATGAGATAATCACTAAAATAATACAGATTCCGTTATTTGATTCTTTAGCAATGAGGAGAACCGAACTATTAACTGAAAATCTTTTATGGCAACTAGATCAAGGACTGAAAAATGCACCTTGTATTTCACTAGCTATTGACAAGTCAACTAATATGACCGACAATGCTCAACTACTAATCTTTTTTTCGGTATTATGATGGAAATACAAAAGAATTTATACAGGATTTGTTAGGTGTTACTACTCTTACAAAACGAACACAAGGAGAAGATATTTACGCGTCTTTGATAAGCATGATGAAGTCGAGAAATATTGAAATAAAGTCGGTCATTTCACTTACGCGTACCACAAATGGAGCTCCAGCAATGTTTTCTCGAGGGAAAGGACTTGTTGGACGATTAGTCAAAGACAATCCGGGTTTGATAGCATACCATTGCATTATCCACCAAGCAATGCTATGTGCCAGCCTGGGAGATGAATATTGTGATGTCATGGAGAATATTATGAAACTGGTAAACTTTCTTCGATCAACATCCGCACTGCAACACCGTTTACTTCGAAATTTTCTTTCAGTAAACGATGCAAGTTATAAGGACTTACTTGAGCACAACAATGTAAGATGGTTAAGTAGAAAAAGAGTATTGAAGAGATTTCGGTCAATTAGGAAGGAGTTAATGACTTTTCTTGAAGTTAATAACAATGTGAAGGCAAAGGTATTTTTGTCGTTTGTAAGAGATGAAAAGAAAATGGAAATTGTTGGGTTTTTAACTGACATGATGTCACACTTTAACGACTTGAATGTAAAATTGCAAGCAGAAAAACGCACTATATTTGATTTAATCACTGCAATACGTGCATTTTAGAAAAAATAAAAAATTTTCAAACATGATATTCAGAGTAATCTTATCCATTTTCCGAGCCTTTTAGAATAATGTAAAAAGATGACATATATGTGCAATATATTGATAAGTTGATAAATAATTTTACAGTGCGCTTTAGTGACTTCTCTCTGGGAAAATATTTGTTGCTGCTCATTGAAAACCCTTTTTTAGTAACAGACATTGCAACATTTTCAGCTGAAGCAAAAGACATCTGCAAATGGATAGATGCAGCAAAAGTTCAATTGGAGCTAATTGAATTTCAAGAAAATGTTGTAATGAAAGAATCATTCTGTAATTGTACACCTGAGAAGTTTTGGTGGGAGAAAGTTTCTTCAAACAATTTTCCTATTCTTACCAAATTGGCAGTACATATTCTCACCATGTTTGGGTCAACTTATTGCTGTGAGTCAGCATTTTCAATCATGAATTTTATCAAGAACAAGTTTCGCAGTTGTATGACGGATCAGCACCTACACCACAGTCTTAGACTTGCAACCACTAAATTAGAAAAACCACTACATTTTTTGCACTAATTGAAGCAGAACAATAAATGACTTCGTGTTTTTAAGACATCTTGCATTTACATAAAAGTATTGTACATTATAAATTCGGTGGAACCGGTCGCAGCGCATTTTTAACTTTTGTATCTGGACCTTTGTTAAAACTAATTGAGTAGCCTTGCTATAGGTTTTGGGAAAAAAACATTACAAATTTACGCCAGACATAGTAGGTTATAGCTCGGCTACATCAAATTTGATGCTACAGTGATGTTTAATAATGCAGATTGCAGTTCAAAAATTTAATTGCTAATTTTTTTAAGTTAATTAATTTACGTAAAGTTAGCCTACCAATGAAAAGAGTAAAAGAAAGTGGAGCTTCTTTCAGAAAAAAAAGAAAGCCAGGGAAGAAGAGCTGAAAAAGAATGAAGGAGCCATTTTAAAGTTTGTAAAGATTTCTTTACAATTCTCACTCTTTACAGCTAAGGAAATGGATGAGGTTAGCAGCTTCAGCAAATCTCTACCTCACACGGAAAAGGAAAAGACAGTTGAACTTGAGAAAAGTAATCAAGAAGTGATCATTGAAAGTATTTCTACCAACGAAACACTTATAGCTAAAGATAAAATTGATGATATAAACGATGTGGCTACTTGGCCAGAAGTGATAACTCATTACATGAGAGTTGAGATGTTCAAAGCAGAACCTGAAAGATATCATAATAAAAAAGGACTAATCATAGAACCTTGGCAGTTACTGTAAATCTGCTAAAAAGAGAAAGATTTTTTTTTGGATTTCACTTTTTTGTTCGTTTTTTCAAGTCAAATAGAAGCCTTTAAATGTACATTAATTTAAAATTTAGATAAGCTTCCATGCAACTGAAAACAACAAATTGGTCTTCACTTTAATCTAATAACTCTTTTAAGTTGCCCTGTTGCTACTACGAAAGGGGTGGAAAATTTTACAATGTTTTTCAGGAGGGCTGAGAGGTGCGCTCTATTTGCTTCGTACTAAAGCCATCGCTGTACTCTCGGAATTTGTTGCTTGAACAATTATTGAATCAGCTGTTAGATACGTCATAATTCTCAAAATTTGAATCATTTCAAAGTTTCAATTACTCTTTTGGAATACAAACTTTTTATCATAAAAAATATTATTTTATTGCTTAATTGTTTTTAGAAAACGTTTTCTTACCCGGACAGTTCTTTTCATCTGATCCATCATCGCAATCAATCATTTGGTTGCAATAAAACTTCCTGGGAATGCAGGAGTTGTCTTCGCAGGTGAACCAGGCCGGTCCACACCTGCCGATAGGTGGCGTGGCTGTTTGTGGTACAGTGGTCTGTAAAATCACACAGGGTTTGTGTGGCCATTGGCTACTATCCTTTTTATTGGCGTTTAATTAAAAAGTAATAGTCAGAAAACTTTGAACAGCACTTAACAGAAAAAAATCTTAAATCAAACCTTTTTTTATATTAGCTTTTTACACTTAGCAGATCTTTAAAACAGCGTGCAATACATGTAATTTTTGGAGTGGTATTCAGCAATTATTTAGGCATAAAATGAGTTTCAACATAACAAAAAATTCAAACATAACAAAAAACATTTCTTACAGTTGTTATTCTTTCCGTTCCAAACGTTCGCGTGCGACAAGCTATTCTCTTTAGAATCAACGATCCGCTTCTATCCAGACATCCCACCATGACTCCGTACAGTACGGAGTATTATTTGACAGGTTGCCTATCTGTAGTCAAAATGTTATCATCAAACTAGTTAAAATGCTTTGCAAAAGTCGTTTGGATTTGTTTGCAGTTTGCCTTAAATTAAAAGAACTTTTCTATGTATTAAGTTTTTCCGTTTGTTTTATGTTTCGAAGAATGTTTATTTAACTTGGTGTTATAAAGGATATTGAATGACATGATTGGGCGTGCATAATTATATGCCAATAGTTAGCTATTCAAGCAACAAAAAACGAAAAAAACTGAAATACGACAACTCATATTATTTTCAAACTATTCATATATTAGAGCGCATATACAAATTTGCTAGGTTGGCAGTTTGCTGCAAAAAATATTTTATTTAGAATGGTATGGCTGGATGTACAGCAATAAAAACTAAGTTTCGTAAATTGCGATTATTTCTGTTGATCTCCGTACGATTATATAAGTTTTAAGGAAAATTTAATGCTTAATTTTGTTATCAAAAATTGAACTATTTTAGGCGACAAAAATAAAATATAAAAAAATTGGTTTAATTAAAACTAATTTTTTTCACATCGATGTGTGTTACGACCTTTATTGTCTTTTTTTTTGCGACAAAATAAATTGAAACGCACTTTTTAAAAAAATTAACCAGAGGGACGGACGTTCATATAAAAAAGTAAAATTTAATCTGATTTATTTTTCTCTTTTGTTTTCCAAATTTATTTGTTTCTCAATTCTTACATCGAGAATACCCAGATATTGTGTCACAGATTGCGTGATTGCGTAATGCTCTTCTTATTTGTCCCAGAATTTTATTGTTATACTTTCTAAAAAGGCAATACTGTTCATCAGGTCATACGGTTTTCTGCTGGTGATTGTCGTGATACAAACAGGCTTTTTATTATATAATCTATAATTTTGCAAAAAACAATTTTACAGTACCGTATTTGCTTGATCCATATGTAATAACCAAAAAAATTTTATTACGAAAAAACTTAGTTTAATCTGATCAAAAGCTTTTACTTACTTTCAATGAAGTGTTTGCAATTGTTAGATTACGAAGAACTATGTTCGTGTATCCAATCACAAGTTTCACGTTAAACCTATCACACGGTCGGATTTGAATCCAAAATACTCGAAAACTATTGACACGCACCGTTCCTCATGGAATTCGGCAAATTAGTGGAGGAGAATCTTTAAAAAGAAACAAATTTTCAAATAATTATAAATCGCGGCTTTTTAGCGGATATCGGTAAAGATTAAAATATAGAAATTAAAAAAGCAGATAAACTTGCCTTGTGCCCCACAAAAAAGCATTAAACTTGCAAAAGTAAAACTGCTTAACAAAAATATTAAAACTAATTTATTGCTCATATTTTTATATTTTATTTTTTTAAATCTGCAAAAGTTAGATTCTTGGTTATAAAAGTGATTTTTTTTGGTAAATTTAGCCTTGCATACACCTGTTTCCATTAAGCGCAAGAAATAGCAAAAATCCCATTCAAGCGCTGAAGAATTTCGGGGTTAATTGTTAAAATGCTGTGGTATTATATTCCAACAGATATCCGCTGACCACATATTATAACCTACTGTATATAGGACAGTGATGGCTTAGATTTGAACTTATTTAGACTCTGGTTTGTAATTTGATGCAAATAAATTGTTCTGTTCCAAGTGGAACTTATTGTTTTATACGAGAAATATATTGATGTTTGAAAGGGCGGTAACTAATATGTTCTTTAAATTTTTTGCGAATGTTACTTTAAAAATTTATAATGTTGAAATTGTCATCATATAATCTCTCACCTGTGAAATAAACCGTTTCTACGTATTTCTTTATTTAAACGTAAAAATTTTTGTTTAATTTAAAAAAAATATATATATCAAAGATCAATTGCTGATAAAAATTTGTATTTAGTGATGGCTGTAGTAATAAATAAACAAACTGGCCTCGTTAATAAAACGCCGTAAAAGTGATCTTCCTAAATAGTTGAACAATGACATTCTTTTATAGGTCAGGGATGTACAACCTGTATGAATACCTTGAAAATAGATGTTCCAGCCAGATGAAGTACTAAAGTACAGTAACTTATAATGACCAGCAAGGACCTCCTTTCTAGTCTTCCCTCGACTTTGAGAGGAAAAACTT
Organism: Diplosoma virens; assembly: GCA_963680785.1. Lineage (NCBI taxonomy): Eukaryota > Metazoa > Chordata > Ascidiacea > Aplousobranchia > Didemnidae > Diplosoma > Diplosoma virens. The sequence continues at coordinate 37,844,594 of OY796887.1, read as the reverse complement.
ACTTAATTGAAGTGTAGAACAAAAAAAAAAGCAAAAAGATTCAAAGTTATAATTCTCCTAAACTTAGCCACACTTATTTACTGAAGTTGGCCTTTTATTTCTTGCACCAGATCCCTTTTTTGTAAAGTTAGCACTGCTAGTAAAAATGTTCAGTTTATTTAATAGATTTAAAATAATAAAATGCATACCAGTATATACAGTAGAAAGTCAATTATCCAAACTTATTGGGACCAGGGGTGGTTCGGATAATTGATTTTTTTTGAATAATTGAACAAAATATATTTTGGCAATAAAAGGCATCATGTAAACATATGGTCATTTATAGTACATTATGGTCATTTCCAATTGATTTATAATTTCAAGTTTTGTCTCAATAGTAAATAGATTTCTTTTTGCTTTTGGTTGAAGACGTAGTAGTGACTAGATTAGTTTGAAACTTTAAGGAAAAAAAACATATTTTCAAGTGCTTTTTGCTTTCAAACGTCGCGCGTCTCTCTAAACACAATTTGCTATCAAATGTTTCTCGCTTGCAAGGGCTACGCTTTGATGACTTTTGTTAAAGTAGAGTGCGGATAATCGGCGTTCGGATAATTGGCATTCTATCTTATTATCATACGAAGAAAATCGTCCCTTTAAGTTGATTTACCTGCAAAAAATATTTGGACAAATTTAAATTTTTGGAGAATTTTTTGACAGCGTGATCGAGTGATTAAGAGCGCCTTATTTGTGATCGACGTGGTCGCGCTTCAAAACCTACTCGTGTTCTTCTGTTGCGTCCTTGAAAAAGACACTTTACGGCACTTTCCTCCGCTCGGCAGTCTTAACAAGCAGCTCTAAATTTCAGTCACATCTCCAAATAAAAAAATCAAAATAAAAAATCACAATGAGACAACAATATCTTTGTTTCAACCGTTAGTCTTTGACATCTTTCCGCAAATCAGAAAAACAGATAAAAAACAGAAAAACTGAGTATGTTCGTCATATTGCATCTGTAAAAATGTTTCTTGACCAAAAAAAGGTTATTTTACGCCCAAATTAGTTTATATCAATTTGTTGTGCATCGGATTTAACTGTAAATTTTCTTTCTTTGAGCATAGATTATTTATTATTTCAACTCATACATTTTACTTGTACACTGAATATTTTTGAGTACATAAAAAAAGTAAAGCTCTCTTCGTATTTATGTTGGTTATAAGGGTCCGGCAAAATGATCTGACACATTTGAGGTTTAATAAAAGCCAAATAAAGTAAAGAAATAAAAAAATGTTTTTATTTTCGAAAAGTACATATAGTGCCATTTTGTTTCATTAGGTTTTAAAAATTAAATCAGTCAAATGGGATCCGTTATTGTCCACACACTGTCGAAGGCGTTCACAAAAGTTCTCCATATTTTGTCATTTCATGTGGAATGGCAGTAATTATTTGACGAATTGCATCTCTAAGTTGTTCAATAGAACGAGGACGATTAATGTACACCTTTGACTTGAGGTATCCTCAGAGGAAAAAGTCGCAAGGATTTAAATCAGGTGAACGGGCGGGCCAACCAATGTCACCACGCAATGAGATTAAATGACCAGGAAACATCTCCCTCAAAAAAACGAAAAGCAATGGAATTATAAAGAAACGAAACAAAATGGCATTATACGAGGTGCATTCAATAAGTTTCCAGACTTTTTTTGTACAGGCATTTATAATTGCCGTAAACTCGAGATATTTCAGTATGTTGTTACTATACTCCTTATGAGATGATTGACCAATTTTTTCTTGTTTAGGTGCAAATTTATAGCTACAGTAGGAATTAGAGTACACCTTACTAAATCCTGATTGTCACAGCTGGTGAATTTCAAAAATGCAATCTGGACGTGAGGACACATTAGAAGAACGATATGCGATCAAGTTCTGTTTTAAACTTGGAAAAATTGCCACGGAAACGTATGGTATGCTTCAGACTGCTTATGGACCATCTTGCATGAATCGATCATCAGTTTTTCAGTGGCACAAGAGATTCAAGGAAGGCAGGGAGTCCTTAAGGGATGATGAGAGATGTGGGAGGAGTAGGGAAGTCAGAACATCAGAGATGATTGGCCAAATAAACGATTTCATGAATAGGGACCGTCGTGTTTCTATAGAGACACTAAGCGCACAGTTTAATGTCAGTGTGGGAGCTGTACACAAAATCATTCGTGAGGAACTGAAGATGCGGAAGATTTGCGCGAAGTTCGTCCCAAGAGTGCTCCGGGAAGATCAGAGAGAAAGACGTTGCAATGACAGCAAGGAGATGGTCGAGCTCATTAATTCAGATCCCCAAGTTCTTGATGCCCTGGTAACCTGCGATGAAAGCTGGATCTATTGTTATGACCCAGAGACCAAGAGACAGAGTTCCCAGTGGAAGCATGCTGGATCTCCCAGACCCAAGAAGGCCAGACAGAGCAAGTCCACCCAGAAACTCATGATGATCCCTTTTTTTGACAGCATGGGCATAATCTACATTCACTGGGTTCCCACTGGAATCACAGTCAACAAGGAGTACTATATTGAAGTTTTAAGGGAGTTCAGGAAGAGATTCCGTCGGAAGAGGCCAGAACTCTTCGAATCAGGTCAGTGGCATTTCCATCAGGACAATGCCCCAGTCCACAAATCCATCCTCGTCACAGACTATTTGACCCAGATGGGCATCAAGACGGTTCCCCATCCTCCCTACAGCCCGGACCTTGCTCCCTGCGACTTTTGGCTATTCCCAAAGCTCAAGGAAAACCTCAGAGGCAATCGTTATTCCACAATTGAGGACATGAAAGAGGCTGTGACGAGGGTCCTAAACACGCTCACACAAGAAGACTTCCAGGGGGCTTTCCAGAAGTTGTTGGAACGGTACAACAAGTGCATTGATGTCGGAGGAGAATACCTTGAAGGGGATTAGAGTTTTTTGTGTGTACGGTTAATAAAAGTGTCCATACCAAAAAAGTCTGGAAACTTATTGAATGCACCTCGTATGTACTTTTCGAAAATGAAAACACTTTTTTTTTGTTTCTTTATTTTATTTGGCTTTTATTAAACCTATAAATGTGTCTGATCATTTTGCCGGACCCTGTATTTCGCTTCTTTACAAATCATACAAAATGATTCTACGCGCAATCATTGCATGAAATACGGAAAGATTTGTTTCGCCTTTGCAAAATATTTTGGTCTGGGTACACTTATGATTAAAAATAATTTTAATTTCAAGTAAGTTAAGCATAAATTTAATTGCTCATTTGATTTGATTTAGAAAAACAGTTGATTTTCCCATCTAATTATCTTAATTTTTTTAAGCGTTGGCATCATATATGATCTAATAAAAGTAAGCAATCTTACTTTTCTTATTTCTTTCAAATTAAAATTAAATGTGTAAGTAAAACAGTTTTATTAGGCAATGCGAAAATGCTTACGACAACTTTATCAACATATGATTAAAGTATAGGCTTCTACAGCTTTAACTAATCTTGGCCTAAAACTATATTTTGAAGTCTATAAAAAATTGAAATTGTCTCGCTAAAAAAATATTTTTTGCTTGGTTTGAGGGTTTTTTGCATCAAATTAAACTATATCAACAATTTAAATGTTTTTCCTTGAATTTTTTCCTGAATTAGCCTACTAATTTGTTTCACGGCAATTAAAGTGTTTTTTAAATTTTGTTTTTTTAAAACTATTAATTTTGTTAAAAAATAATAGTGATTCTTATTCTCCGGCTAACCATGCTTTATAATATACTTTTATTTTTATCTCTTTTTTTTTTAGGCAGACCGGTGTGTTGATATCTATTTACAAAAAAGGAAACAAGAAGAAGTGCACTAACTACAGGGGCATTTTTTTATTAAGTCTTCCTGGAAAGGTCTATGCAAAGTGCTTTGAAAAGAGATACCGTGAAATAGTCGAACCTCAACTTCAGGATGCACAATGCAGATTTCGTCCTGGCAGATCCACCATGGACCAGATCTTTGCTCTTCAGCAAGTTTTTGAGAAATCGTGGGAATATGCCAAAGAGATGTATACATGCTTTGTAGACCTTGAAAAAGCATATGACCGTGTTCCAAGAGACACGTTGTAGGCAATCCTGCTCGCGTGTGACTTGAAAGGTCAGCTATTAGCTGTAATCAAATTGTTGTACAAGCAGTCAGAAGTCTGTGCTCGTGTCAATGACATGAAAACAAAACGTTTTAGTGCCAGTGTTGGACTACGATAGGGATGCGCAACCTCCCTCCAGAATTTAAAAGCCTTCTGGAGGGAGGTTGCGCCGGCCTTGATGATGCTTTAATATTAATAAAATCATGCCCCAAAGCGTCGCCACGCCCCAGTTTGAAACCTATGCATTAGAGAGTGAAATATTTATTTTGACTGGTAGATGGTGTAGATACAAAATAATGAAAATTTGTGATACTAATCTTAATTATGCTTTTATGACAACAGTTTTATTTACAACAGTTATTGAATAATCTTCGTTGATATTAGAATTGAAAACAGTTATTATATCACGTGCTATTTTGTGCAAAAGTGAATATAAACTGAGAAAAAAGAGCATTGCACTTTGAATTTGTACTCTGACTGTATTATGATTCTGACTCTGCACTCTGACAAGAAAGTTGCTGTCTCTATAGCAAAAATATAACTATCTTTTAAAGTTATCTTATCTTCTGGTGGTTGCATCATATTCTTTTGCAATTTACCAGGGTATTTAATCAAATGTTTCGCCTTGTTAAATTTTACGTTTGAAGAGGTTAAAAGTTATGGCTTACCTGAAAGACAAGCTGGTAACGATTTTATGATTAAATGTTTTGCAAATTTAATCTCACGCAATTACCTGTGAAGTTAAAATTTGTACATTGCATTGTTTGCAAAAATTTTTAAGAATAACGCAAAAAAATATCTTCTAACGAATTACGCCGAGATACTTTGCAACAATTGAGGCAAATACATCATAGGGAATTAAAAAAATGTTTGTTTTTTTTAACAATCACAATATTTCAAGATTTTGTTGCATTTGCAATTTTTAAAAATTTTTATTTCTATGTTTATCCTTTTGACTCGAAGGAAAGCGTCGGAGGCGCAATGCATGGGGCAACATTCAAAAAATTACCCCGATCTGCTTCGGAAATGCAAAGATATTGCTGTCCGATTGAAATTTTTTATATAGATTTTTAGTTTTTATAAGGGATATTACTGAAATTTAGAACTCTTTGCCAAAACGACCACGCAGAGAAAAGTGCCGTTAGTTGTCTTTCCTAAGAAACACAAAATATGGGCGCAAGTAGGTTTTGAACTACATCCGTGTCGATCACGGTCGCTTTTAGATCACCTTGACCACTCAACCAAGCTGCCCATTTCTAGCCACGTTTAATACTGATTTCAATTTCACTTTAAATCTGCTTTTGCTAAATTTTACTTCACCTCAAAGAAGTAGAAATTGTTAACGTGGTCGAGTGGTTAAAGCGTCGTGCTCATGATCAACATGGTCTCGGTTCAAAACCCACTTGCGCCATTCTGCTGTGTCCGCAAGAAAGACATTTTACGGCATTTTCTCCTGCTTGGTGGTCTTGGCAAGCAGTTCTAAATTTTAGTAATATCTCTATTAAATTACAACCGAACAGCAATATTTTGGCATCTCCGGAAGCAGGTTGGGGTAATTGCTTACCCTATGTATTAGCGCTTTCATCGCTTCCCAGCGAGTCAGGAGGATAAATATAGAGATAAAATAAAAAATATAAAAATTAAATAAGTTCGAATTATAATTATGTACAATGCACATAATGGCGAATACGGATCAGAAAAAGCAAGAAGCAACAAAACGAGTATTATTAGTGACTTGCAAGAAAAAAATGAAATATAGAAGTTATGTTACAACGAGAACCCTTGCTTCACCGCAATATCTAGCAAAAATGTTTTCAATGTTTGCAAAAAATGCAGTATGTTTTCATTCGTAAGCAGTTGCTTTTACTCTAGAAATGTTATCATTGTAGGCAAAATCTAATTGACTTGGATATTTTTACATAAATTTTATTGCTACGAATAAACACTCGTTTTTTTAGTGATACGATTTAAGTGGGTGGTTTTTCCTGTTTTATACATATTCTTTTGCATAAAGTTTGTTGGTGTTTTTTCCGGGTTATACTGTAATCAATGTTTTTGAGTAAAATTTTTGGTCTTCCTATATGTTTTTTGTTTCAACCTTAAATAAATAAATGATAATAATATCAAACAAATTTAAGACGATTAATTGTAACATTGGTCACAACAAAACTTGTTTCAGCTGTTGCCGTGAGACAAGCGAAATAGAATCCCTTCTAATTTTTCTCTCTTAGGAAGACTCTTTGGCAGTATTGTTGTAAGCCATGACTGTTCTAAGAGTTAAATTTTGGGTTAAAATGGAGGTTTTTGTATTTATTTTTGTTTTTTAGTAGTAGAGGATGCTTAAGCTATTAAAAATAAACGCAAAATTTATGGTTTAGTTTATATTTGTACAACATTTAAATAATTCTATCTTGATTTATCCACAAAAAGCTTACAAGTTTACAAGTTTTAAAAGCTTATTTTAAAGAAAATTTGATCCTTTAGTCTGCAACTAAGCCACTTACCCCGCGGCAAAATTAAAAGAACGAGTGTTTAAAAAAGCTTTATTAAATTACTAAAATTGCAGTTGTTCAATAAAATATTTTTTGCAAGAGCTGACAGATATCTGTCAATGCATTCTTGAAACCACACTTGTAAACGGGCCTACTAGTTCAGGCCCGAACCCAAATTTGATTTGAAGCCTTAAACAGGCCCGAAAAAGCCCGAAAGTTAAGTTTGGTCCAAAATATTTGGCGCTGAAAAAATGTGGTCGTTTATACGTTCCGCACTGGGCTCAAGTAAGGCCCGAAATTTTTCTCAAACTTAATCCCAAACCCGGCTCGAACCCGAACCCAACCCGACTTTCAACTCTGGTTGAAACACCAATTCAATGTTTAAAAACTAGATGTGTCGGTTATGCAACAAGTCGAGAAATTTATTTTTGAGACCTTAATTGAGTTGCAAGCCACACTTACGCCACTGCTTACGCCACATCACGCCTTACCACTGCTATATCAAGAATTGGTGGAGCCTATCTTAACAAATTTGCGCTCAGCGGCATAGCTTCTTCTGAGGTACTTTTGCAGCGATAGCGACAGACAACTGAGTTTGGCTAACCCTGAAGTCGAATATAGACATTAATATTAAGCGCTGTTGTCACATATTGCTAACCACTTTCATGTGTCAGTTGAATTGATTTTCAAAACACTTATAAAATTTTTAAAAGGCAAATGACATTCGTAGACCCAGGGCCTTGAAACCAATGTTTCTACAAGCTACGTTTGGAAAGTGTACTAAAAAATTAGCCGGTAGGTAATTTTTTTTGTACGTGTATGCGCAGTTCAAAGAAAGTGAAGTTCGAAACTTGTTTGATACAATGTAAACAGCTGGTTTGAAAATCGAAAACAACTTGATTTGTGTGCGCTTGCGGCAAAACGCGTCAGCGCGCGCACAGCTTAGAACAACTAACTGTCACTTAAAATCGTAAATTTTAGTGGTTTTATAATCCCTACTTTTTTATATTTTTTATTCAAGTTCGTTGTTTGATAGTAGGTTTAGATATTCGAGGAAAAATCTTACACGATGTATAGGCCTATCATAGTTTTACTGAAAAGTATTTATAAATTATTTCCTTTTTTACTTCATTAACAATCAATGCCTAAGCATTTTTTTGATTTTTGTACGGCACTTTCAGTTGTAGATTGTCTTACTCTGAAATAAAGATCGATATTTTTTTGAAATGTTTCTGTATAATCCAGCCACCATCTAGACAGAATCGTTGCTATGCAATCGTGGATTGTTGTTTACTTCCATTCCCAGACCAAATGTTATATGTTTCCGCATAAAATTGCTGAAAAAGTGAGAGAAACGCAATAAATTAACAAGTTGAACTAATGCAGAGTCGAAGAAATCTTCCAAAAGTTTTTTTGTTAAGTAAAAAAGAACTAATAAAAAATCATGAAAAAATCAAATATAAAAATTTTTAAAAGTTTCTTAACCGCATAATCCGAAACAAAAATAATGAAACAAATACGCACTTGTTGCCGAATTTAACCAAAACCGGAAAATTTTACATTAAAAAAAGATTGTACAGAAGATTTAATTTGGTTTACATTTGGCTAGAATATAAAATTTATTTTTTAATTAGTAGATGTGATCAACATGGCTTCAGGACATAACTAATTATTTAAAGTCTTGTTAAAATTCACTTTTTACAAACAAATTATACACAATTAAAATCAAAAATACTTACAAACAGGATTCAAAACTAAATTTAATTGATAGTAAATTTTTTAATTTAACCTTTCATAGCGCAGAATTTGGTAAATAATTAGAAATGCTTGATCAAGACCTATGTCCAGCTCTTTCGAAATAACGGGCTACGGTTTTTTCAAATACCAACATCTCATTTCATTAGATTTTTGACTATGCAAACATAATGCAACATAAACATCATAAACAAGATTTATTCGTCAAAGATTTGTTATTATACAAGTTAGGCAGAGGGCATACTTTTTTAAACATATTACAATCACATACAGCAATACACATACATTCATGCTAAAATAAAACAAAAAGAAACCATAAACGTTTTCGGCTTATATTAGCCTTCTTCAGATGAAATAAAATGTTTAGTAAGTCATTAACCTCTATCTTTAAATTATATGACAAAACTATTAAACATTTTATTTTATCTGAAGAGGGATAATATAAGCCGAAAACGTTTATGATTTCTTTTTGTTTTATTTTAACATGAATGTATGTGTATCGTTGTATGTGATTGTAATATGATTTGTTATTATCTTCTTGATTTATCCTGCAGAATTGCAGGAAAACGTCAAAGTTGTTATGGTTAGATTAACTGTCAAGCTATTACTCCGACGGCAAAATAAGGCAAAGGACCCTGTTTTAGAGCCTATTAGGATCTTGATTAGATTCAAAATGCATAATAAGATTTTATTTACATATGCTAATTCAAGAAATCAATTAGATTTTAAAAGCACAGTTGGATTTTTAAGTAATGTTCTATGCCAGCTTTTTGTTTTGCTTTTTAAATTCATATTTGAAAGAGCAAAATAAATTATCATCATCATTTTTGGGGAAAAGATTGAATTAATTCAGTGTATTTCCTTTTGCCCGCTGGTCCTTTTGGGGTTGCGGGGGCAGCAGCTTGAGTTGGGATCTCCAAGCATCCCGATCTCCTGCAACTAGCGGCAATTTCACCGGTGAAATTCCAAGAGGAGACCAGGCCAGGTCTTCAACATAATTTTGCCAGCGAGTTCTGGGTCGCTCTCTAGCCCTTTAGCCTCTCGGAAGAGAATCCATTAGTTGCTTTGCTGTTCGTTTGTGGGACATTCGTCTCACATGGCCATACCAGCGCATTTGCGATTGCTCTATGCGGAGTAGCAGTGATTTGATGTTAAGAGATTGACGAATGTCAGTGCTTTTAACCTTGTCAAGCAGGGATAAGCCTATGACTTTTTGCAAGAAACTAATTTTGGTTGCCTGTACTCGGGAACTTACTTTTTCGGTCGTTACTCAACACTTATGATTATAGGTGAGGAAAAGAACAAAAACTGATCTGAAAACAGAAAGCTTTGCTCTTGTACACAGCTCTCGTTTTGATAGAACCGATCGGTAAAGCTGGCGCATTACTGCTCTTGCTTTTCCAATACGTGTGTCCAGTTCGTTGTCCTGTCTACCATCACTCGAGAATGTGACTCCAAGATACTTAAACTTCTCCGTCAGCTTGAGAGTTACTCCATTTGTTTGGAAAAAACACTGGACAGAAAGCCTTGACAAACACATAATCTTAGTTTTAGCCGTATTAATTTTGATCTCAGCATTCAGCATGCGTCAGAAAATCAATCAAGAGTATATTGGAGATCATGTTTGTTTCAAATTAACAATGCAAAGCCATCTGCAAATAGCAGGTATCAAACATTACAGTACATTCTCCAAATGTGACGCCACTACTGGAGGAACTGTCTCTGTCTATCTTGTCCATGCATTTAATGAACAGGAGAGGAGAAAAAACACAGCATTGTCGTAGTCCAACACTGACACTAAAAGGTTTTGTTTTCATGTCATTGACACGAGCACAGACTTCTGACTGCTTGTACAACAATTTGATTACAGCTAATAGCTGACCTTTCAAGTCACACGCGAGCAGGATTGCCTACAACGTGTCTCTTGGAACACGGTCATATGCTTTTTCAAGGTCTACAAAGCATGTATACATCTCTTTGGCATATTCCCACGATTTCTCAAAAACTTGCTGAAGAGCAAAGATCTGGTCCATGGTGGATCTGCCAGGACGAAATCTGCATTGTGCATCCTGAAGTTGAGGTTCAACTATTTCACGGTATCTCTTTTCAAAGCACTTTGCATAGACCTTTCCAGGAAGACTTAATAAAAAAATGCCCCTGTAGTTAGTGCACTTCTTCTTGTTTCCTTTTTTGTAAATAGATATCAACACACCGGTCTGCCTAAAAAAAAAAGAGATAAAAATAAAAGTATATTATAAAGCATGGTTAGCCGGAGAATAAGAATCACTATTATTTTTTAACAAAATTAATAGTTTTAAAAAAACAAAATTTAAAAAACACTTTAATTGCCGTGAAACAAATTAGTAGGCTAATTCAGGAAAAAATTCAAGGAAAAACATTTAAATTGTTGATATAGTTTAATTTGATGCAAAAAACCCTCAAGCCAAGCAAAAAATATTTTTTTAGCGAGACAATTTCAATTTTTTATAGACTTCAAAATATAGTTTTAGGCCAAGATTACTTACAGCTGTAGAAGCCTATACTTTAATTATATGTTGATAAATTTGCCGTAAGCATTTTCGCATTGCCTAATAAAACTGTTTTACTTACACATTTAATTTTAATTTGAAAGAAATAAGAAAAGTAAGATTGCTTACTTTTATTAGATCATATATGATGCCAACGCTTAAAAAAATTAAGATAATTAGATGGGAAAATCAACTGTTTTTCTAAATCAAATCAAATGAGCAATTAAATTTATGCTTAACTTACTTGAAATTAAAATTATTTTTAATCATAAGTGTACCCAGACCAAAATATTTTGCAAAGGCGAAACAAATCTTTCCGTATTTCATGCAATGATTGCGCGTAGAATCATTTTGTATGATTTGTAAAGAAGCGAAATACAGGGTCCGGCAAAATGATCAGACACATTTATAGGTTTAATAGAAGCCAAATAAAATAGAGAAACAAAAAAAAAGTGTTTTCATTTTCGAAAAGTACATATAATGCCATTTTGTTTCGTTTCTTTATAATTCCATTGTTTTTCGTTTTTTTGAGGGAGATGTTCCTGGTCATTTAATCTTATTGCGTGGTGACATCGGTTGTCAAAGACTAACGGTTGATACAAAGATATTGTTGTCTCATTGTGAATTTTTATTTTGATTTTTTTATTTGGAGATGTGACTGAAATTTAGAGCTGCTTGTTAAGACTGCCGAGCGGAGGAAAGTGTTGTAAAGTGTCTTTTTCAAGGACGCAACAGAAGAACACGAGTAGGTTTTGAAGCGCGACCACGTCGATCACAAATAAGGCGCTCTTAATCACTCGGTCAGGCTGTCAAAAAATTCTCCAAAAATTTAAATTTGTCCTTTTTGCAGGTAAATCAACTTAAAGGGACGATTTTCTTCTTTTCCCCTTCTTCGTATAATAATAAGATAGAATGCCGATTATCCAAACGCCGATTATCCGCACTCTATTTTAACAAAAGTCATCAAAGCGTGCCCCTTGCAAGCGAGAAACATTTGATAACAAATTTTATTTAGAGAGACGCGCAACGTTTGAAAGCAAAAAGCACTTGAAAATATGTTTTTTTTCCTTAAAGTTTCAAACTAATCTAGTCACTACTATGTCTTTAACCAAAAGCAAAAAGAAATCTATTTACTATTGAGACGAAACTTGAAATTATAAATCAACTGGAAATGACCATAATGTACTATATATGGCCATATGTTTAGATCAGTGGTTCCCAAAGTGGGCGCTACCGCCCCCCGGGAGCCGTTGGCGAGATTTAGGGGGGCGGTAAGAAGAAAGGAAGCAATTGGGGGGTGGTAAGAGAACAAGGGGGCGATAGGAAACAATGAGAAGAAATATACATGAAGGACGATTAAAGACCTTTTATAGGTGATCTTGCAGCAGTGTTTCCCAAAGTATTCAATACAAGATCAATTCAGGGTAAAGACCTTTATTTTTTTAGAGATCACAATGAATTTGGGAGAAAAATAGCAAAATTACAGTTGAAATCAAAGTGAAGACCTTTTTTTTTTTTTTTTTAGAGATCACCAAGAATTTGGGAGAAAAATAGCAAAATTACAGTTGAAATCAAAGTGAAGACCCTTTTTTTTTTAGAGATCACCAAAAATTTGGGAAAAAAATAGCAAAATTTTAGATAAATATTCTCTGTCGAACATTCTTTTCACTTAAAAAAGAAGCGAGGGGGCGCTGGGAATTTATCTGGAAGCCAAGGGGGCGCCAGGCCGAAAAAGTTTGGGAAACACTGGTTTACATGATGCCTTTTATTGCAAAAATGTATTTTGTTCGATTATTCAAAAAAAATCAATTATCCGAACCACCCCTGGTCCCAATAAGTTTGGATAATTGACTTTCTACTGTATATACTGGTATGCATTTTATTATTTTAAATCTATTAAATAAACTGAACATTTTTACTAGCAGTGCTAACTTTACAAAAAAGGGATCTGGTGCAAGAAATAAAAGGCCAACTTCAGTAAATAAGTGTGGCTAAGTTTAGGAGAATTATAACTTTGAATCTTTTTGCTCCTTCTTTTGTTCTACACTTCAATTAAGTAAGTTTTTCCTCTCAAAGTCGAGGGAAGACTAGAAAGGAGGTCCTTGCTGGTCATTATAAGTTACTGTACTTTAGTACTTCATCTGGCTGGAACATCTATTTTCAAGGTATTCATACAGGTTGTACATCCCTGACCTATAAAAGAATGTCATTGTTCAACTATTTAGGAAGATCACTTTTACGGCGTTTTATTAACGAGGCCAGTTTGTTTATTTATTACTACAGCCATCACTAAATACAAATTTTTATCAGCAATTGATCTTTGATATATATATTTTTTTTAAATTAAACAAAAATTTTTACGTTTAAATAAAGAAATACGTAGAAACGGTTTATTTCACAGGTGAGAGATTATATGACGCCAAAAATCAACATTATAAATTTTTAAAGTAACATTCGCAAAAAATTTAAAGAACATATTAGTTACCGCCCTTTCAAACATCAATACATTTCTCGTACAAAACAATAAGTTCCACTTGGAACAGAACAATTTATTTGCATCAAATTACAAACCAGAGTCTAAATAAGTTCAAATCTAAGTTATCACTGTCCTATATACAGTAGGTTATAATATGTGGTCAGCGGATATCTGTTGGAATATAATACCACAGCATTTTAACAATTAACCCCGAAATTCTTCAGCGCTTGAATGGGATTTTTGCTATTTCTTGCGCTTAATGAAAACAGGTGTATGCAAGGCTAAATTTACCAAAAAAAATCACTTTTATAACCAAGAATCTAACTTTTGCAGATTTAAAAAAATAAAATATAAAAATATGAGCAATAAATTAGTTTTAATATTTTTGTTAAGCAGTTTTACTTTTGCAAGTTTAATGCTTTTTTGTGGGGCACAAGGCAAGTTTATCTGCTTTTTTAATTTCTATATTTTAATCTTTACCGATATCCGCTAAAAAGCCGCGATTTATAATTATTTGAAAATTTGTTTCTTTTTAAAGATTCTCCTCCACTAATTTGCCGAATTCCATGAGGAACGGTGCGTGTCAATAGTTTTCGAGTATTTTGGATTCAAATCCGACCGTGTGATAGGTTTAACGTGAAACTTGTGATTGGATACACGAACATAGTTCTTCGTAATCTAACAATTGCAAACACTTCATTGAAAGTAAGTAAAAGCTTTTGATCAGATTAAACTAAGTTTTTTCGTAATAAAATTTTTTTGGTTATTACATATGGATCAAGCAAATACGGTACTGTAAAATTGTTTTTTGCAAAATTATAGATTATAATAAAAAGCCTGTTTGTATCACGACAATCACCAGCAGAAAACCGTATGACCTGATGAACAGTATTGCCTTTTTAGAAAGTATAACAATAAAATTCTGGGACAAATAAGAAGAGTATTACGCAATCACGCAATCTGTGACACAATATCTGGGTATTCTCGATGTAAGAATTGAGAAACAAATAAATTTGGAAAACAAAAGAGAAAAATAAATCAGATTAAATTTTACTTTTTTATATGAACGTCCGTCCCTCTGGTTAATTTTTTTAAAAAGTGCGTTTCAATTTATTTTGTCGCAAAAAAAAAGACAATAAAGGTCGTAACACACATCGATGTGAAAAAAATTAGTTTTAATTAAACCAATTTTTTTATATTTTATTTTTGTCGCCTAAAATAGTTCAATTTTTGATAACAAAATTAAGCATTAAATTTTCCTTAAAACTTATATAATCGTACGGAGATCAACAGAAATAATCGCAATTTACGAAACTTAGTTTTTATTGCTGTACATCCAGCCATACCATTCTAAATAAAATATTTTTTGCAGCAAACTGCCAACCTAGCAAATTTGTATATGCGCTCTAATATATGAATAGTTTGAAAATAATATGAGTTGTCGTATTTCAGTTTTTTTCGCTTTTTGTTGCTTGAATAGCTAACTATTGGCATGTAATTATGCACCGCCCAATCATGTCATTCAATATCCTTTATAACACCAAGTTAAATAAACATTCTTCGAAACATAAAACAAACGGAAAAACTTAATACATAGAAAAGTTCTTTTAATTTAAGGCAAACTGCAAACAAATCCAAACGACTTTTGCAAAGCATTTTAACTAGTTTGATGATAACATTTTGACTACAGATAGGCAACCTGTCAAATAATACTCCGTACTGTACGGAGTCATGGTGGGATGTCTGGATAGAAGCGGATCGTTGATTCTAAAGAGAATAGCTTGTCGCACGCGAACGTTTGGAACGGAAAGAATAACAACTGTAAGAAATGTTTTTTGTTATGTTTGAATTTTTTGTTATGTTGAAACTCATTTTATGCCTAAATAATTGCTGAATACCACTCCAAAAATTACATGTATTACACGCTGTTTTAAAGATCTGCTAAGTGTAAAAAGCTAATATAAAAAAAGGTTTGATTTAAGATTTTTTTCTGTTAAGTGCTGTTCAAAGTTTTCTGACTATTACTTTTTAATTAAACACCAATAAAAAGGATAGTAGCCAATGGCCACACAAACCCTGTGTGATTTTACAGACCACTGTACCACAAACAGCTACGCCACCTATTGGCAGGTGTGGACCGGCCTGGTTCACCTGCGAAGACAACTCCTGCATTCCCAGGGAGTTTTATTGCAACCAAATGATTGATTGCGATGATGATGGATCAGATGAAAAGAACTGTCCGGGTAAGAAAACGTTTTCTAAAAACAATTAAGCAATAAAATAATATTTTTTATGATAAAAAGTTTGTATTCCAAAAGAGTAAAAAAATAGGTGATCAAAAAAGGTCTTTACTTTTATATTTTTTTTTATTTTATATCTGTATTTATTCTCCTGACTCGCAGGAAAGCGACGGAAGCGCATAAGCATTTACCCCGACCTAGGGTGTAATTTAGAACTGCTTGCCAAGATTG
The DNA here is from genome assembly GCA_963680785.1 of Diplosoma virens. NCBI lineage: Eukaryota > Metazoa > Chordata > Ascidiacea > Aplousobranchia > Didemnidae > Diplosoma > Diplosoma virens. Next base: position 37,828,771 of record OY796887.1, on the reverse strand, counting down.
CCCAGCAGGAGAAAGTGCCGTAAAGTGTCTTTCCCAAGTACACAACAGAATGGCGCGAGTGGTTTTTGAACCGAGACCGTGTTGGTCATGAGCCCGGCGCTTTAACCACTCGACCATGCTGCCGAAATAATAAGTATATATCTTTTATTTTAGTGCCGTTGTAAAAAAGCCATGGTTGTAATATTGCTCCAGTAGATCCCAACAGTTACTTACAGATGCCCTGGCCATTTATTGAACCCCATTCGAACTTTTGGAGTTGCTCCTTGGATGTTCCAAGCAACCCCCGGGGGCCGAGATCGATCACTTTGAAAATCACTGATTAAAAAATTAAAATAGCTTCTGATGATTTTATTAAGAACAGTTTTTATTTAACTCTTATTGTTACTGGATTATTTACGTGGTGAATAATTTATATCCTATCAAATTAATAAATAAGCAAAAACAAAAAAAGATAATTAAAACTAAAAATTAATAGTTAAAGCACAACAAAAAAAACCATCTCATTTTAATTGTATTTATTCACACTTTTTCGTGTATGTAATTTGAGTTGAGATGTTATTTTCAAAATGCATAAACGAAAAAGAATAGTTTAACAGATAAAGCATAGTATAACAGAGTAGTATAACAAATAACAAACCATTGCGTTTCAATTAACGCTTCAAAGTTGCGGATATTTAGAAACCTTTTTGTTTTTCCTATAGCTTAAAGCGGGGCTTTCCGAATTGAATAAATTCAAGATCCACTTAAGTTTATAATATAGAAGAACAACTCCTTTTTATAAACTGTTTAATAAATTTATTTTGAAAGTAAAGAAAAGACTTTTTTTGATTGTAACTAGTTTTCTTGGTTTAATTTCACATTTTGAGGGAAAAATTTTATTTTAATTCAAGCGATGCCTTTCCCAAAAAACGTTTTCGCTAATTAAAACTGACTTTTCAAACCAAATATTTTACAAATTCGGGGTACACCAATTGTGGCTCAAGCCATTACCACAAGTTGCTTTTGGAGAAGTCAAGATCTATCAGTCGGGTTGGAAGTTTTATCGTAATTCAAGTTTTAAATAGAGTATGATTACAATCTAAAGCTTTATAGCAATACCGAGCAAAGAAAATGACTTAAAGTGCCTTTTGAAAGGTTACAACAGCATGATGAATGTAGGATTTGAACAAACACCATTCCAGTCATTACAATGACGCTCAGTGCCACTTCTCTGCGCTGCCTACCACGTGATTACATTATTGCACGTGATAGCGCTTTATTTATTATGTTAAGACCAAATTTCTGAGATTTTTTAATTAGTAATTTCTTAAAAGCTTAATTACTTTTTGGAGGTTTTGAGCAACTCTTTAGTAAAAGATCTGATAAGCCAAGTTAAACTTCAATTAATTTGACATTTTTAAATAGTTAGACTTTGAAGTCTTAATTGGTTTTCTATTGCAATTTATTTTAATGTTTTCTTGAGGTTTTTTTATTCTCGTTTTCTGCTAAGATAATTTTCTGCTGAAGGCAATTTCTATTGATATTTGTTTGCAGTTGATTACGTTGTCAATAATTAAAGTGGTGCTGTTTGGTATTAATGCTTCAGGCAGTATAAAAAAAAAACCTAACTGTAAAAAGTTTCAAATTTTGTTATTTTGAACGGTTCTTTATTTTCTCTGTCTTGATTTTAACGTTTCATTTCAAAACCAAGCGTTTTTTTTGTTTTTCTTTGACTGGTTTTAAAAAATTTAATTTTCACTGATCCAACTCAAATGTATTTCATTAAAATTTTTTATAAAAAAGCGTTGTGTGGTTTCTTTTTTAAGGTTTTAAATACTGTTCCTATTGTTAATAACTTATCATTGACAGATAACTGATCAGTCATAATTACATAAGCATCAACAAAAAGAAAAAAATTGATTGAATGACATTTTATTTTTTTGTTTTTTTTTTAATAGACTATGAAAGGACATTTGAATTGACAGCATTGAAAACATTTTTGGCTGAGTTTTTTTTATAATTTTACTGTAGTGTTGGACGCAATTACGTCACTGATGTCATCCGGGAACGGTTGAAACAAGGGATGTGGAGTCGGGGTCGATGGAGCCGTCATATTTTATTTTAAAATCTTTGTTTATGATCTTTTACCAGAAGATCATGAACAAAGATTTTAATAATATACCTGGTATCAATAACAGCAATATTTTACTTTCCCGGATCTAAAGCTAAAACTGGAGCCGAAGCTTTAAAATTGTGACTTCACACAACCGGCTCCAGGGTTAAATTCTATTGACATCCAAAAAATGCACTTCAAGAACTAACATAGATATATAAAGTTAGGGAGGGACAAACTTAATTTGTCAAAGCAAAATATTTAATTAGGTACTTCTGAAAGGTTTGATTCTTAACAGATGGACGGTTGGCAATAAAAGTCAGCCGTGTGGTACTGAAAAGGGTAAGGAAGATTGAATTGGCCTTTGGTAAACTTTTTTTGCGCAGACTATCCAATTATCAATTTTAAAGGAACTAACATTTAAAATGGTTAGCAGCTAGTTAGGTAGTGTCACGCTTCATTTATAATTCTAAACTTAACCTTATAAACTTATCGTCGATTTTCAATCTTTAACACTAACTTTAAGCTTTTAATTGTTACGCAGTGATTACGTAGACGTAGATGACAGGTAATCCGTCTTTTTCAACAGCTTCTCAGGTTTAGATGCTGGTTCTAAGTATGAGTGTGTAGTTTTCTAAGTTTTTCTCTAATTCTAGATAAAAAAATTAAAAAAAATAGAGTCGGGTCTGTGAGACCAAGATGTATTGGATCTGAGAATATTACAGTGTAATATACATTTTACGTTTATGTTTCATATTGCTTCTTTTATTTTGTTTTTAATGTTTTTTCTCCTTTTTTCCAGAAAAAAAATGCTGTTGACGTATAGTAAAAGTCTACAAGTTTATGTCATTTTTGTAGGGCGTCAATTTAATTTGTTTTGTTTTTTGATTTTTTGCCTTTTTTTGAAAATTCAGCAAAAATGCATAAATATTAAAAATTTCAATTTACATTTATTGATGGATTATGAAACAAGATCATAAATATTTTTCTATTGTCGAAGGTTAAATAAAACGTACACAAATAATTTCTTTAATTTTTTTGATTTCGGGTTTGTCAGACCCATGTGTACCTTTTAGAGTGGAACCAAGGTACGTGAACTATTCTAGGGTTAAAGACAAATTTATTTGATTTTACTCCACTATATAGATGTACTTAAAACAGTAATTTGAATGTAATTGATACTTGAAAAAGATATGCAATAAATAATTAGAAAAGCAAATTAAATAGTAAACTTATTCCATCTAAAGAAGCTTTAAAAATGGGATACACACGTTTTATTGGTCGTAAAGTGTACACTTTAAAATAGGGGTGGACAACTCATCAAATTGGTATAAAATTCAAAGTCAATTGTTTTAATTTAAAAAACAACTAAAATGTTACATTCTCATTCAACCTACCCTTTTGATCATTGTCAGAGGAATCTCATAAAATTGTTTATTCAAGCATAAAAAAATATAAAAATTAATACTGGGTGGAAATTGCGAGGTAAATTTAGTTCTTTTCAATTTAGCTTAAGAAACTAAAAAAAACTTTCATTTTAAATTTCACCTGACCATTTCCACCCCGTATTAATTTTATTTTTTGGGCTTCATGAAATTTATTCATTAAAGTTGTAAAAATTTTCAAGGTTGTTTTATTTCTTGCCAAGAGACAAGTGATTTTGTTTTTAACTCAAAAAGTTGATCGTTTATCTTTGTATAATAAAACATTTAAAAGATACTGTTTTACTTTTAATTCTTTTTTTTTCAATCAATGTTTCTCTCTATCAATTTATCTTATACGCTAGTCCAGGGTGGTCCAATCCCAGGTCATCAGGCCACATATTGTCTGCAACAACATTATCTGCGGCCCTCTGAAGAATTTTAAACCTTAGAAAAATAAAGTTTCTTCCAAAAACGTTTCTTCCGCCCCCGTCATAACAACGCTTACTTACTTTATTTAAAACCAAACGATTGCCAAAAAAACCTTAATAACCATTTTTCACATTCCAAAATAAAATTAGGCTTATCATACGTCCCGTTTTAGCTGGAACAGTTCCAATTTTTAGGCCTTGTCGCGGTGCCTGCTCAGTTAACCATAAGATCTTTTTAAACTAAAATCAAGAAATCCGAGACAGATTCAAAGTGAAGATTTTTATTTTTTTTTTAGAAAACACTACTTTTAGGGAAGAATTTTTTTCTTTTAACAAACGTTTCGATTCACCATTTCGAAAATATATTATCCCCAGAAATAGTCTCCAACCAGCTACGTCTTGCGAGTTCTACAAAAGTGGCCTGCACAAGTGACGAGCTTGGACCACTCTATTCTAGTCTATGGTCCTGCATATACTTGTGCTCAAATGCTCGTCATTTTTCTTTGCTCTTTAAATATTTTTTCCTAGTCTTTTCTTTTTGATTTTTGATTTATGATTAAAAGGAGTCCGACCCGGCTCCAAGACTAAAAAATTACATTCCGGAGCCGGAGCCACAAAAAAATCTTTGTCTTCACATTCCTGGTTGAAACAGCAATTAGTGTGTGATTCAAACTCGTGACGTTTTAATCCAAGACAACTATATTCTGCTTTGCCACAACACTCTACCCATCAATATCTAAAATAAAGACTGAAATATATACGACTGTGCTTCAAAAGCTCTAAGTTAAGCAAGTTACTCGTCTCTTAGTTAAAGTTCATTATTTTGTGTCTAAAACAGGACATCGAACCGTTAAAATAACGTTTCGGTTCAGTTTCATGTTCAGCAAATTTTATTTTTGTGGGCTTAGTTCCGGCTCAGTTCAAAGAATAATAACTGTTAATACGAGTTTACGGTTCCGGTTCTGGCCCGTTCGACGCCTCGTTGTAAGGTCCCGTAAAAAAATGTAGCCTATAGTGAAGAAAAAAATTTGGTTTTACAAAAGATCAGAATCGACTTTGTAATTATTGAAATTTTTTATTTAAGTTAGTAGTTTCTTTATATTTTGCGTTTTTCGGAAGAGATTAAAAAATTAAAATATAAATGCAATGATCAAAATATTTTTCACGTAATGTTAAATATACTTATACTAACTTAAATAGAAATTTAAACAAACTTTAAACTTATCTGTAGGAAGGCTTGAAGACATGAAAAATGTTGCCCCAACGCAAACAGTTAAGGCATCACAGTAATTCAAAAATGATAATTAATTTTGACGAAAGGTTGTTTTCTTCAACCACAGAACAATTGCGAAAAGCAGCCATAGCAGATTCAATATCCTTCATTTTTTTATTAAACAAACATTTTTTTAAAAATACTATACAAAAAACGAACATTAAGCAAATATTGCAAAAAATCGTAAAAAACCGGACGAGGGTGTGAGTGAGCCGGAAAGGTTTGTTTTTTCTATGGTAATTTTTTTAGTGAGTGCTTTTTGCAATTGTTGTGTAATTTATAATTTTTTTATGAAAAAATTATTATTAATTTCTATATAACATGCACAACATACTTTGGCACTTGAATATATCCTACTAATAGTTATATCCTACTAATATATGCTACTAATTGTTGCTATGGGTCCCATTAATTGTGTAAACATAAGCCCGATTTGACTCAACTTATAGTGTTGACCGAATAACCGTTCAGTCATTACGAATATATACTCGTATTTCCTGCTTTGCAGCTAAATACTGGAAAGTCGAGTCTAATTCGAAGAAAAACCAATTAGAGTGGGAGTTAATTTTAGAGAGAAAGTAGTTGGTTGAGAAGAAACTAAGTTTTTCTCGAGCGTCTTAATAAAAACTCATTCAATTTCAGCGCATAATTTTTTGTTCTTTTCTGATTGATTTCAATAGTTGACACGGCTTTACCAATTTCTATTCCTTCCAATCCTTCACTGATATTACTAATAAATTTCATTTTATTGGGATAATTTGTTGCGTCTGTCATTTTTGCGAATTCATCGGACTTCAAATGTGAAAATCACTTAGAAAAAATTTTAAAAGTAAAATATTCCGCTGCATGTGACGAGTGAGCAGTAGTTCACGAAAGCTTATGTGATTAATACAAACTCGATCAACTTAAGTGTATTTTTTTTAAACTCTTTTCCAAATTAATTTTTAACTGGTTTACTTTTAACAAGTTTGCAAATCAAGCTAAAATGCATTTTTGCTTTGCTAATTTTACATGTTTTACTCTTTGTGTTTTATATGTAGAATACCGTATTCGGTTTTTTCCTGGCAACCGGTTCGGGTTACGGTACTTTTTTTTTCTGGTTTTGAAATTGAAAACCCTGCTAGACATATTCAGAGTAAAATATTTAAAACCTCGAGATTAGCTCATTGCTAGTGATTATGCTGTATAAGAAATTGCCTGTGCGATTTGAAGCAAAGCCTACGCGCCACCAAAAAACATTAGCATTTAGATAAAAAATGCGCAAGTTCTCAGCAACCCCTGTATTTGAAAATATTACCCAAGCTGCGCAACAATGTTTTCTCATTTTTTTAATTTCAAAACCATTTACGTAGCTGAATCGAAATATTTGAATGCCCCAATAATTAGCAAGTACTCTGATACAGTGCTAAGCAATCTTTTCGCGCCATATCTACATCGTCGTGAAGACCTTTTTTTGGTCTTTAGATTTTGAACACTTTGTTTACATCTGAAGCGACAAGGTTTGGCATACAATGCATAGATCGAATCTGGATGGCTACTTAGGACCAAAAAAGGTCTTCACTTTATGGCAGAGGTTTTAATTTAAAACTTTTAGGCTTTTCATTTTTGATCTCAACTCTAGAAACGTTGCTCTAAGGGAGTACATCACAAAGGTACAAATTCAGTTAAAAATAACCTCCACGTAGTATTCCATAAAATTTTTCTGTGTAGTCTTTTCGTTAGTATCTACAAAGCTATTTATTTTTTTTATAACGCACACTCCAAAGATATATGGATCCTTTAATTTTATAACTGGGTTCCCATTCACTTCTTATGTTGAACAAAAATCGTTGAAGAACTTAATTTATATAAGACACAAGTTGTTTCAAATTTGTCATGGATCTATCCAGCTCAATAAAATTAAATTCAATTTCTTTTTTTAATTTACAATTTACTCCTTAACAAACAATTAATGCTCATTCATTTTATTCAATTTGAAAAAAAAAAGAAATTTCCAAAACGGGTCAGTTTTAAATCACTGTTTGATCGCTAAACAAATAAGCAGCCCGCCATTCACATTGGACACAAGCCAAGAATTGCTAATCGCGCCAACAAAAGCAGTTGCAATGAATCGGTACACCTAACACAAAATGCAGACAAACACCTTTTACGCTAATTGAAGAATTGATTTTTAAAAAAAACGTTTTGATTCGAATGTTCTTAATTAGACCAAGTAAATCCAAACTATTTCTTTAATTGGTTTTCTTTCAGTGGAATCAGCTGAAGCTTTAAATTTGATTTTTCGACATATTCCGCTGGTTTCGCTTAGAGCTGAAAGACATAAAATTGGAATTTAAATGTAGGGTACCTGTAATCAAAAAACAATTTGTAAGTACCAAATGTCAACCAAAAATCCAATTTTAAATAATCTAGACATCTTTGAGTCAAAGGTTTAAATTTTCCGGAATCCAATTAGAATTTTAGCTGTGAGCGTGACAGCGCAAACACTTTTTTGTCCACTCTAGAATCACACTTATGACAGTTAGCAATTTAGTTAAGCAATTCTAAATTAACCTTTGCCCCATGCGGTCTTAATAATCTTACTTTACATTATTTGCCAATTCTCTAGTTTGAAATCCTTTTTTTTTTGCGAAACTTTATTGATTGAGTAAGAGCGTAGCAGGCTTGTTGTGACGCTGTTGTGGTTGAATTATCCAAGACACAATTTTTACTTTCTGGAGTGCTCAGACAAATTAAATGGCCTAGACACGAAGACGTAATCAGATCACAAAATCCATTCAATCAAGTTTTTTTTTATGTAACTTACGGTGTATTAGAGTCGGATTAAAGTTCTATAAATTTATTTATGTCAATATTTATCATACTGCAAATTCTAAACAGCTTGAAAGTTTAAAAGCAAAACAGCTAAAAAAATATTGAAGAAATTTAACTGCTGGACAAAAAATTCTTGAAAGTATAAAAATTATTTTTTGCAATTTAAGTGCATACCATACAATATAATCTTAAAATACTAATCGTAAAGATCAAAAATAAACGAAAGGTACCAAAAGTTGTGCTTAATCACTTTATTGTCGAATGTACATGAGGTTAGATTTTATTTATTTCAGCATGTTTTGGTGTTTATTAATTCGAAAAAAAAGGCAAATGTTTTTTAAAATGTAAATAAACAACACCATAAAAATTCAAAACCTGATATATGCGATACTCTATCGGTGAGTTCTTGTTTTTGGTTCTGTCAATAATTTATACATGTAAACTATTCACCCTAGAGCAGTGATTTTCAACGTGGGTCTTGCGCCCCAACGGTGGGGTCTGGCAAAATTTGGGTGGGAATGGAGATTTAAGACATTATGAACCAACTTTGGTGGAAAAATAGAAGTGGGCCTTTAAGTCTTTGCTGAAGTCTTTCGGGGCAAAAATGAAGAAATCAGAGACAGTTTCTAAGTGATAACCTTTTTTTCATCTTTTTAGACTTTACTGCTTTTCGGTAAATTGTATCGCCCTAAAATATTTTTTCGGATATTACAGTTATGTATCACCAAATGTAGGGGCACCAGACTTTTAGAAGTGATTGGCGAGGCATAGCTCTAAAAAGGTTGAGAAACATTGCCCAAGAGAAGAGACGAATTAATACAAAATAACTTGTGAAGAACCGGATCTTCCCCAAGCAACTTTGTTAATTCATTATTTACCTACTATTTTGCTTATCTTAATGATTTTACAAAACATATGAATTACTCTTTATTTATCTGACTGCCACTTACCACTTCGTCAGCCAAAACTAAAGTCGTGACAAAATGCAATAGCGCCAATTACTGCCGGTAGATACAAAGTAAGCAATGGCGCGAGGTGCCGCTAAAAACATAAAACAAAAGATTTAAGTAAATGATTACCGGAACAAATGCACTTTTTTGTTTGGCTGCTGATATCATGTTGACTGGGGAGAAACTGAAAATCCCCGGGGTCGGGGGGTTGCTGCTCATGAATGGGTGAACTGCTGAAAGAAAGTTGGGTAAAAATCAAAGTTAAATTACCAAAACAAGTAACGCGCAAATCTTGTTTTTATTGCTTTTTTTAAGGCTTATGTCAATTTTTTTCGTCATTTCGCTTTTTTTTATCGCTTTTACTTTTTTTTATGCTTTTCTTCTTCCGCTTTTTTGCATTTTCAAGCAGATGCGAAATTATTTTTGAAAGATATCGTTCCATCAGTTTTAAAAGTTAAAAGCAGACCCGTTTCCCGCGACAGTTCGATGCAATTTTGTGCCACTTTGCGACAATCAAAGCAGGTTCGTCACCAAAACAAACATCTACTTTCATTGTGGATAAGTGAGACAAAGAGAATGCCGCAGAAAGCTTTCCGTTCTACGTCGTCTTTGCAAGATAACAGTCGTCGTTTCTCGTTTGAATTACATTTGAACAACTTTACATTCTATAAACTACTTGTCGCTTTCTTGAGTCTTCACAATGTCAACGAATAAGACAGACAGACAAACAGACAGACGAATAACTTTAAAGTAACTAAATAGTGAGTTTTTCCGGAATTCAATTATGACAGAAAGTTACAAAAACAGAATTATCTTGGGTAGAACGAGTTTAATTGAAATGTACTTGTTAACCGAATCTGCTTTCAATAGTAATTCTGAAGCGCTAAGTTTTAAGAAATACAATTTACTTGTGGTTCTAGAAAAAATTTCAGGCGCGTGACTCGTGGGACAAAAGGGCGTCGCCGCAACGCCGCATCCGTTGCATGAGGATGAAGAGTAGAATGAACTTGTTTCCACCAGCTCTGACTTTGTTGGTAATCCGGATGAAGATGAAATGGAATTGTTGCTGCAATTTGAACAAGTGGGAGTCCTTTGCGGAGAATATCCGTTCCTCGGAGAAACGCTGTTATCTCGAGAATAGCCTGACATAGTTAATTAAATGTGTGTGATGTTTTTTAAAATATCGAACATGTAATAAAACGGAAGAATAATCGACATCGTCAACCTTTTAGACATTTTTTCTTCAAAGCAAATCTTTATATACATAGCAAGTACATAGCGCGATTTCAATGCAGTTTTACGTCTTTCAGAAAATTTAATCCGGTTTTGAATCAATCTCTTTGCAACTTACACTTGAATTGACTTAAAAACTATCATCGTTTTTATTGTAACTATTAAAAAAGGTTTGAAATAAGATATTTGAGAAATTTTCAATATATAAAAAGTCAATTTTATTTGTGTGCATAGGCGTAGCAAGGAGGGAGGGTTCGGAGGTTAACGCCCCCCTCCTTGAAAAATAATGATCAGAGATATGCACGTATAAGTATATGTAATAGTAGCGACAAGTGAACTAAGATTACTGTCGAAGATTTTTGAAAAAAAAGCGGGGGTTTATACAACCACAATCAAATATGCTTAGTGAAAGCCTTTTTCAAATGGCAAAAAAAGGTCTTCACTTTAAATCTGTCTCTGGTTTTTCATATTAATGATTCCCAAGGTGGGGAGGGATGGCACAATGCCCCCACGAATACCTTTCTGGCTATGCTGCATTACATACACTTTTATCATTTCCGCGCTTTGTTTTTTAACTTTATTAGTAATTTTTATTAAAGATTTGTTTCTGTTATCACAATTGCGTTTAAAGTTAGCTAATCTGAGAAAACCAAAAAATAATTGAAAGTCAAATCTTCTAAACTTCACTTTTGATGTCTATTCTTAATGTGCATGCGTGGGAGATGCAAGCCTATTCTATTCTGCTATAGGCTACATTGCTATGAAAAGCGAAACAAGTGCATCTAAAGAGGATCTTAAAAAGAAGCCGATTTCAGACCTACTCTGGAAAACACGATAAAAAATTTAAAATTTACACCAATTTAACAAGAAAGTTTTTTTTTATTTTTACAAAAGCTACTGGAATAAGCTAGTAGATCAGTGGTTTTGAAAATTTAGGTTGTATTTTTCCCTTTCAATACTTAGATACAGTCATTCCCCAAAAACTCATCACAAAAAGTTTTTTAGAAAAATTATTTTTTGTTATTAAGTAAAAAAACTTTCTGTTTTTTTATAAAGGAAAGCACAGTGATCTTACACGCAAGCTTCTGAAACTTCTGTCAGATAAGCACTTGATTAGAATAATCATGGAGCTTATCGGGAACAGAAGTTTTACTCTTACTACTTGACAGCAAGCGAAGCAGACTCCACCGACAAAGAAATAGCGTTCATCGGAGGTTGTTATTGGCTTCTCTTTTTTTAACATCTATACATGTGATTTGCCTTCTGCAATCTTCAGAAAGTTTGCTTTTGCAGCTGATTTAGCATTGTTACACTCTTTAAAGACTTGGAAGTCAAGACATGACTACAGTTTCTGTGTATCTCCAAACTTAAAAGGTGAAATTCAGTCTTTGAAAAACGGTAAGAGCAGCCTTTTATTTAAACAACTGAAAGGCCAAACGTGAGCTAAAGGCTAGTAACAACAATAAACTTTTATCATTCTGTCTGTTCCCCACTTACTTTAGAGTAAAACTAAATAGATCGCTGATATTCCGTCACCATGGGTTGCTGGGCCCAAACATTCTGTACAACTGCTCTGACCAACTCAACAGCTGAATACTACGCGTCAGTCTGATGTCGCCCAGTGTACAAATCATAGATGGAACACAGAGTTCTCTGTAAATGTATCCAGGCTTTGTGCTTTTATACTCATCACCAATATCAAGCCTGTCGGAAGGGCTTGCTCTGAACAGCTTTGGTTAAGGTCAATCGCCTGCAGGTTGGTGTTATGCAATTCCATTCGTCCATGCACAATGGGCTCTCGCTCTTTTATCGGATGGCGAGTGCAACGCCATTGAACAAAGCGCAGACCACGTCTTAACAGCTTGCCCGTAGCATGCATTTGGCATGGCATGGAGTACGTGGTCTGATGCTTTTTGACGAAACCCGATGCTGGCTCAACACTATAGCTTCCAGCACTTGATCCGGGCACTACAGCAGCTTGCGGCAGTAAAAGTACAAGCCGTCGCCCCAGTCCTGTTTGTGTTTAACCCACAGGCGATGGTCCTCTTTACTACAACCTGCTACAACACCAACAACAACCTTTTTTTGTCTGCGTTTTTTTTCTTTGCAGTTTTTTCTTACGATCAAAGTAGAGTATAAAACAAATACAATTGCATGCACGTGAAGACTAAGAAAGATGGTCTTCACTTCAGTGAAACAATTTTTATAAGTTGTCAAGGTGCAACTACGTAAGGACGTGTCATCTGGTGCCAAGTTTTGTCATCAGTTAACATTTTATTTAAATTCCTGCTGCAACAATTATTTCTCCCGACAGATTAAAAATTTCTTTCTAGGGAGGCAAGTGACTCACTTTGAGAAACACTGAGCTAGATATAGCTGATTTTAGTTGCAATGCGAAGTGCTCAATAAGGCAGTAAGAGCTAAATATTTCTGAATCAAACTATCATGCCATTAAAATATAATTTATTTAAAAACCCCTATAATCTGTTTCACCCAAGTGCGATCATTATCTTCTTCAAATAGAATTCCATATGCGAATACAAGGCAAACTATCAACATACTTTTGGAGCAATGCTTTGTTATCATAGACATTATTAAAATTGAGTTTGATTTTAATTCAATTAATTCAATTATATCAGTAAGTTAAACTTATGAAAAATTTTATTGATAAATCATAGTTGCGTTTACGGGTAAGCAAAAAAACTTGTGCAACTGCAAGGTGCTCTAAATAGCGTAACAGATTTACTCTAATCTGGATTGTAAACTTAAAACAGTTTTCGGACCATGACCAGGATCACATTTACTAATCGTGTTTTCGACTGCAAACCTCCCCCGATTACAAATTTCTGCGTTCGCCACTGTTTGTGCGTAGTGTTTACAATCAAAACAAAACATCAATAGCAAACACCAAATATAAGATATTCCACAAACTAAATTTGAGTCAACATTTGCTTAAAAAGTAATTTAACTTGTTATCTCAAACCTGACTATTCAAGAATAAAGAATAACTTCATGATGTTATTGCACCCAGCATACAGATATAAATTCACCTGAATCAGTTGCATCGTATCTATCCACTAATCCATTCAACTGTGACGAAGCGGTTCCGTATCCGTTGACCGCCACAACGGCAGCGCTTTGCGGGACAAACGAACTAATGGTGTTTCCGGCAGAGTGCGCCAAATTACTTGACGGAAGTTGCCCCGAAGACATAAACTGAGGGTTATACTGATGAGTGAAGACAGTTTCAAGAAGATCAGCTGCACGTTTTAAAATTATTTCCTAAAAAATAAGTGGCAACGCTAAACATCGCTCAATCTCAAATTATTTAACCGTAATCAAATCGAGGCAATTTATTTCTTTTTATTGTTTATATTTTTGACTGGAAGAAAAACAGAAATGATATAAAGAGCCACCACCATCAAACAATTATTCCGATCTGCTTTCAAAGATGCCAAGATATACCTGTCAGGTTAAAACGTTTTATTTGTGGTTTTAATTTTTTTATCTAGCGAAATAGCCGAAATTTAAAACTGTTCCCTGAGATCCTGCCAAGCAGATAAAAGTATGGTGAAGCTTCTTTCTTAAGGGCACAACAAAATGACGAGAGTAGGTTTTAAACTTCGACCCTATCGATCTTGTGCACCATAAATATGGCGCTGCAACCTACTCGGCCACGCTGCCGACTCTTAAGATTTGGCTTTACAAACAGAGAAAAGTAATTGTCACTCCTCAACCTAAACCAGTGGTTCTCAACCTGTGGTACGCGTGTACCACTAGTGGTACGTGAGACCTTTTTAGGTGGTACGTGAATAGTTTTTAAATTCCATAAAAACCCAACATTCGAATTAAATTGTGTTTTTTAGATATGCGAGATTTTCAGCGAAAACTTTTTTTTTTTTTCTAGAGAACATATGAGTTTTACGACGAAAATTTAAAAAAAAATCGAAATAATTAATTTTTTCAGGAACTTTGTGGTACGTAATGTAAAGAAAACTTTCTAGATGGTACGTGCTAGCAAAAAGGTTGAGAACCACTGACCTAAACGGACGCTTTTCTACGTCACCAAAATTATTCAATAAAAATCTTATCTTCATTTTGTTACATTTAGTAACATTAAAGGGTTTAAAATAAAAGTTGTTACATTTGGTAACATTAAAAGGTTCAAAATAAAAGAAGTAAAAACGTGGTTCAAAATAAAAGAGGGTTTACAAATAAAATTTACCACTAACATAAAGAAAAAATTACACAATATGTAAGCTATTCATATAGTAATTATGTTATTTTCGTTTTGGTAGAAATTTAAACTAAAAGACTTTGTGTAAAAGCAAATTGGTAAAAAATTTTATCCGCCTAGGTAGTAATTTAAAAACAATCAAAGCAAATACTTCAATGGTATCAATTAAAAGATTAGTTTCAACTAAAAAATCGTCAAGCTTTTTCACTCATTTTTTGATTTGTTAATGAGAAAATCATGTTTGTAATTTTTTTGATTACCTTTGATAAGCTTTCGGGGTCATTGGAGTATCTTGGAATAGTTTTCATCAATCTTTGAAATCCGTAATCTAACTTTGGTTCATCTAAAGCTGTTTAAATATAATTTCCTCCTTAAACAAGTTCTCAGCTTTAAGTTAGCGTTTACAAGTCCTATTAAAAAATAAAAATAAACTTAAATATAAGATTAAAATTCACTTATTCAATCTAAAAAAATTTTGTTATACAACTTTATCTGCTAGTCGAATACGTGGAAGTAACAGAGAAAGCTAATGTTGTGTAGACGATTAAAAAAACAAAAGAATAAATTATTATATTAGATGATCAAAGTAGAACGTCTGCTTTAAAAAAATGCTACGCAACCATAAAAGAATTAAGAGTTACAGCAATAAATCAATTTAATTTTTGATAAAATATCTTAACAAACCATCAATGTAGTGAATTTCAGTTTTTCACTTTAATTATAAATAAAAGTTTTTATTGGAACAAATACGTGCAAAATTATTTGATCAAAACGATTTACCCAAGTATACAAATCGAAGAGAAGTACTGCAACATCTTTTTCCTTTAAAAAATATTGAAACCTCGACCGGCCCGGCTTGCCTCTTGGATGGCGTGCTGATACGAAGGGCGTGGCGACTTACAATCTAAAATGACAGCTTTTAATGATATTCAAGTTTAGTTCCAAACGTGTGAAAAGATCAAAAGTTTTAAAGGCCCAAGTCTTGGCGACCACCACCTTGGGTCAACCAGGCACGTGATCTTTAACAAGTTCTTGTAAAACATTTTTGTTTAATTTTAACTTTATTTTTTGTATGTTTTAAGTTTCATTTTTTTAAAATAAATTTTCGTTTAATTTTTTGTCATAAATTGTTCTTAAAATTAAAATGCAAAGCGTTGCCCAAAGAAGGCACGGCATAACAACTTAGGATACAGGAGCAATCATAGAAGTCAAGAAAGTGTACTACATCACTACTTACATCCGCTCGGACAAGTATTGATCCGAATCCCACCTCAATTCCTTCAAAAAAATTGTCGCCAACAATGATCACTGTGGCGCCACCCTGCGTCCAACCTTCAGCGGGATTAATCGCTTCAATTATCGGAGTCACTAAACAAAAATTATTGGCAGGGCTTCGCGTCTTGTATTCTTATCTAGCATAACAATGTAGACAAAACCCGTACAGTAAAATCACTTCTGAGCGAGTCAAATTGTTTAGTGAGTTGACAGTGTTCCTCCACGCAGCCTGAACTGCAGAATAAATTAAATGGAACTGTAACACAGTGACAAGCCACTTTTAATGCGGTTTCAGATCTTCCTCCAAGATTATAAATGACAAACATTTCGGCAATATAGCTTTATATATAATTTATTTTTTTCATTTGCTAATCGCCTACACAAGATTTGGTCTTTTTATCACTTTCACGTAGGCTATTTGACTCGCAGATCATGTTAAACAAAAAAAAAATTTAATTTTAAATTTTATGAATTAATTTTTATCCTATATTTTAGTGATACAAAGAAATCGTTCAGTGTTTTAATGAATTTACATTTACAGTAACTGCAGGTAATAGTTGTGATGAATAGGGGGGCTATATATGCTATTGTTTACTACTGAAGATTAAAATAATTTGAAAGCGTCAGAAAGCTTTTGATAAAAACCAGTTAAATTAGAATTTTTATAAATTGATCTCATTTGGAAAAATATTCTGGTCGTCGTAAATTTGTGCTGAGTGATACCGACATTTCATCAAGAATTTTCAGTCACATCAAGAACTTTTACTCACAACAGACTTACTACTGAATTTTCCATCAATTATGACGCTTCTTTTATTTTTACGGCCATGCTTTGAGTTGTTGTGAACGAACATACTTTCAGATACTCCCAAAACGTTTCCGTCCGTGTTAACTGTGGTGCTGATCAAAACCTAAAAATTAGCGTGTTTGCAAACATGGCTGACATTAGACACTTCGATTTTTATTTTGCTTTGACGGAAACAAAGTTTTAGAAAAAAAGCATTGACGACTACATAATCGGTAATTTCAAATTTGCTTCGCTAACTTGGTACTTTTATCAAGATTTTACGAAAACCTTATTAATTTTACTTGCAGCAGTCTAGTTATCCGTGAAACCGAGCCATTTATTGGTGCTTTTTCAGTACAGGCGTTGGTGTACCAAAACGAGTTTACAAGCAAAACAATCATGTTTCTTACTATTAAAATCATTAAACAAAAAAAAAAAAAAAAGAACTCGCAATTTAATTTGATAAAGTTTGTCTGAGATTCGGAAAGTTAATTAACTGTAAAGAAGTCTTTAAGAATTCTCTTAATTGATTCTATTGTTTACGGTCTCTGTTATATTGCGGTGTTCCCAGTGTAAAATAATCATGCTTATCGGTAGACCTCGTGCAGTGATTCTAATGAAATTTGATTGGTTCACTTACACGTGGCGAGCACACTATAAATTAAGATTTTTGTAAATTTATAGTTATTCAGTCATTCAGTGATCCAATGGTTCAGTGATTTCGTGGTTCAGTCGTTCAGTGTTGTAGTGATCTAATGATTAACAGATTTTTCTTTTGAAATTATTGGATGCACTTTTGTATTTTGATTAATTGTAATTGTAGTGATTGTTCGGTGCTGTTGTTTAAAAAGTGAATTTGTAGATCGCAAGGGAAACTTGGGTAAATTTCGTTTTGCGATTGCACCGTTTGGCTGTATCGTCTTGCTGCATTGTCGGGTTAAATAATTGTGGTCGTTGGCTTGTGGAAGCTTGTGATAATTTGATGTCGCGAAATTTTA